>NEWO01001084.1:49918-62940 GCA_003013225.1 Phalaenopsis aphrodite | reverse complement strand
TGGAGAGTAGGGGTGTTAGAAGTAGAAGGAATATCCCTACACCTACTTCCTGTTCTCCATCCAACATGAGATTCATAGGTTTTAATGTTTGCCGGACCAATAGGTTTAAGAGGCTCAATCCTTTCCTCATCAATTCTAAAATCAACTCCCAACTGCTCACATAATCTGAAAATCAGGGCAAGGTGTGCTAATCCACCAATCGTCTCACTCATAGCAATAGAGCAAATGTTCCTATAGATTATAAATCCAACATCTAAACTGCCCATTTGTTCAATACAGAAGTTTAGGATAGTTCTATCCTTAGTAACTTCACTACGGTGATTCGTAGGTATCATTCTGGCATATATAAAGTACTGTCAAGCCTTGGATATTACATTTAACATAGAAGCAAGGAAGTTTACCTTAACATTATTCTTCACTTTCCAAGCTCCTCTTCCATCAGTAAGAAATGAAATAACTTCATCCAAAGGCTCGTTTGTATCAGAGAATGTGTTTTACTTACAGAGAAATGCTTCTCACAACTGATAAAATTCATTTATCCTCCTCAGGGTGAATTCAACTATTTTACCACGTACATAGACTTCTTCATCAGAAGTCTCCTTAAAATTGACATAGAACTCCATGACTATACCATCGACAGCCTCGGCAGTAAAGTAACAGAAATTCTCCCACTGTCAAGCAACAATTAATCTCTCGACTTCAGGATCCAAAAAGTTATAGTTGTGTAAAATTAATGAAAATGACTCCACTTTACAGCGATGCCAAAAACTTGGTTCGTTATTTATGAATAAGAAATTGAAGCAATTTATATTGGGATTCTACTTAAGTATATGTATTGTTATCAAATAATATAGGACTTTTTGTTTAAGACCAAAATATTGATCCCACGAGGAAGGTTTAAATTCGAAATGGTATTTTAAGTTAGAAACTTCACGATAATAAAGAAAATCTACTAAGCTAATTATAATTGTTTAAGGTGCTATCAGAACTAAATTATCAACTACTAGCAAGACTGTAAAGTAAAGTTAAACTATAACTACCAAACTATGTTTCTGTGATGAAGTTATCATATATATGAAAGCATATTTCCCACTAAATGAGTTTTTGGTTAAATAAGAGAGATAAATGGTTTGAATTTTTATTGTGCCAAATAGGAACAATTTTAATTCTCTACCCTAAGTCAAGTGTTATAAAGAATCATTGGCTAATCTTAGGTTTAGTCTCTAAATCCGTGGTTAGGCTAGGAGGATACTGGCTCTCACTCCAGAGCTCCCACTTCCCTTCCCCTGAAGGCTAACTCTTGCTTTAGTTCTGAAACACTAAGACCAAATTGGCGACTTTAGTCTGTCACCCTAAAATCTCCAATTTTTCGCCCAATAATATATATATTTCCTTATTTATTTTCACCCAATTCTATGAATGAAACGCTCTATAGAATTTAATGTGATTCTCACTTTGTTGTAGAAATCATAATTCATTTCCCGGATCATATGTTTCACAACAAATTTTAACATTTCAATTGGCCAGATCAAAAAATAATTTAAGAATAGAGTGGAAAAATCATTACAATTTATTTTATATTTTAGAATTAGCACATACAAATTATCTCTTCATTTCGTCATATCTCAGAGTAGGGAGAAAGACATAGAAAATTACTCAGAACTCATGAGAAAGGTACAACAAAATACGAATTTCATAAATAAAAGAATTTTTATACAATTATAATAAACAAACACCACTTTTATGTAACTCTTTCTCAAAGCAAATCCCTTGCAGCCTCTCTTGAAATCTTTCTCTCTTTACAAGACTCTTGATTTTCTCTTTAAAGATGTATGGAAGAAAAAATCTCTCACTTCTCTCCTTCTCTTAACAACTCTTTTGGAGAAAATCACACTTAGACTCACCATACAAAATAGTAGAGCACTCTAGTAAACTCAATTACACTCTAGGCCCCTCTAACTACTCCTTTTTCTGAGCAATTTTCACTCTAATTAAAGGATAATGTTGGTTTTCCAAGAGGTGCCTCCGATAACTCTTCAAAAAGTGTCAAAATTCATCAAATCTTCTAGACTTTTTCCCAGCACGATGGCTCCATCAGCGCCCATGGTCTGTAATTAAATTTCATGCTCTCTATCAAATGACACCGTTAGCGCCCATGATGGCATTGTCGACGCCCGTGGTATTCTGAACATTCTGGTTCATGCTGGCGCCGTCAACGTTGAGGATTTTTTTCTAAAACGCCATTTTGACTCCATATTCTATCCTTTTGTCTTCCTTTTTGCTTAAAGTCTTGAAAATCATCAACCTGCAATAAAACATAAGAAATACTTTCCTTTAAAGCGCAATATCACCAAAAATGAGTATAAATTGTAGTTCTAAAAATGCATATTTTTTTGGTGCATCAAAATTCCCCAAACTTAAATGTTACATGTCCTCAAGTAACTCCTTTACTACATAAAAATATTACTTATGACAAAGAGTTTTAACTTCTAGATTTCCATATTTTTGTATGCTAAATATAATAGCATAACTTAAGAAAAATTTAAAATAACTTTAGTTAATACAAAATGTATAAAAATATCTAGCAGTCAAGTCTAAGATTTTTGATTCTCTATTCTTTTCAAGAAAAATTACAAATTATTTTATTAAAGTCACTTAGAATATCCATATGAAAACGAACTTGAAGAACATTTTATTAGTAAATATGCTAATACTTAAATACAAGTTTAGAGAATGTAGCCAAGCCTTCTTCTTTAAGTTGATTTAAGTGAAGCCAATTTTTGATAAGGCATCTCCTCAAGCTTCTCCTCACATCTTTTTCTTTTCTTTTCTTTCCTTTCGGGATCATTTTCAATCCTTTCTCTTTTCTCTTCTCTCTTTTTTTTTATGTGAGGATTACTATATCTATATAGCCTTTAATGATTTTGAACTTCGTTATCCTCTTCTTAAAGTTAAAAACTTTGCACATTCCTTCACTTTATAAATTCATATTAGCTTTGAAGATTTTTCATAAAGTTTGATTCTTTTCTTCTTACATGAAACTCTAAGATTATTAATACTTAAAAAATACAAATTCCTTTACTTACAATTGAAAAACATAGTCTTATTCCTTTATACCAAATACCTTAATCTCTAAAATTAACCTTTATTATTAAAAAAAATATTTACTTAAGTTCACTAATATTTAGAATCTTAAATATAGTTATCCAAAGTTAGGCTCTACCACCATAGGTCATGTTAAATTTAAAGATTTTAAAATATAGTTCATTGAGGAAAAAATAAATTAGTTTCTTTCCTTAAAAATGAATTTTTGTTCCCCTCCAAACTTAGATTTTTTAAAGATTAAGCATGAAAAACCGAAATTTCAGGGTGAAAGAAAACAGTTAATATATAAAGAAAAGACTTACCTGTTAAAGATTCTGATTTTGAAACTTAATTCTGAATATTGCAGGTTCTAATATGAAATACTACAAAACTTTTAACATTAAATTGCATATAATATATATAAAAAAAATGTTTGTTGAGAAAGAGTTAAATAAAAATTAAAATACAACAAAGTTCTAAATACAAATAACAGTATTAAAATAAATTTTAAACTTTACAACATTTCTATAGTTTATAGTTTCCAACACCACAGTTAAATACAAATCAAAGTTTCAAACTTATAACTAAACAATAAAAATAACTTCATGCAACAAACAATAAACTAAATAAAAGACCAAGAGTATGACTAAAAAGACATCACTACTCATCATCATCATCATCATCATCATCATCATCATCATCATCATCATCTTCTACATCAAAGTTTTGCTGCTGATAAGGGGTAAAGATAAGGAGACTAGGAAACTGTATTGAATTGTCACCCCTCATGTATCTAACCATAACATCATCATATACAGCATCATACTCAAACTTTTATCTTGTTAAATCATCATTATGTGCATTTCTGGCCTCTAAATTTTTAATTCTGTTCTCCATTCTTAAAATATCTCCCCGCTAGATCATCATTTGTTCCATAAGTCCTTGGAGAGTAGGAGTGCTAGAAGTAGAAGGAATATTCCTACTCTTACTTCCTGATGTCCATCCAACATGAGATTCGTAGGTTTTAATATTTGTAGGCCAAATCGGTTTAAGAGGCTCAATGCTTTCCTCATCACTTCTAAAATCAACTCCTGCTTGCTCACATGGTGTGAAGATCAGGGCAGGGTGTGCTAATCTACCAGTCCTCTCACCCAAAGCAATAGAACGAGTGTTTTTATAAATAATAGAACCTAAATCTATCTTACTCATCTATTGAATACAAAAGTTCAGGATGACTCTATCCCTAGTAACTTCGCTATGGTGGTATGTAGGTATCATTCTGGTCGATATAAAGTAATGTCAGGCCTTGGAGACTACATTTAACATAGAAGCAGGGAAGTTTAACTTAACGTTATTTTTGACCTTCCAAGCTCCTTTACCATTAGTAAGAAATAAAATAACTTCCTTCAGGGCCTCATTTATAGCAGAGAATGCTTTGTACTGATAGCTATATACGTCCTGCAACTGATAAAATTCATTAATTCTCCTTGGAGTGAATTTAACAATTTTTCCACGAACATAGATGTGGTCATCAGAAGTTTCTCTAAAGTTGGCATAGAACTCCATGATTACACCAATAATAGCCTCGATAGTAAAGTAACAGAAATTATCTCACTGCCGAGCTACAATCAATCTCTCGACTTCAGCACTCAAAATTTGGAATTCTCGATCCTGAATTACTTTCATTGTTGTAATCAGACTATTGAAATAAATGCTAGCTTTATAATTGACAAATTTTTTATTATCAAAGTCTACTTTTGTCTTTCCTTTACTCATCCTTGGTGCCATAACAATCAATACAAGGTGGAATGTTTTAAACTTAAATCCACTAAGTAAGTGTTCTTCACCAAAGTATTTTGTCAAAATCTTCCCAAAAATTTCAAAATTTTGGATCTAGGCAATGTAGAAAAAATCCTTGGTGAAAATTAAAAATTTTGAGCTCAAAGTGAAGCTCTTACCTAGAGAAGATGAAATCCAAACTTTTATTTGTGTTCTAATTGCCTCAAATCCAAGCGCCAACAAGCCTTAGGGGTGTAAATCGAAGGTTGAAGGTGACCAAAGGGGTAAAAATGGTGTTTTTACTGTGCAAATTGCAGAATTTAAAAGGATTGGGGAACTTTTTGGTCTCAAGCGCCCTCGGCGCCAGAGCTAAAAATTTCAATTTTTTGACTTTTTGCAATTTTAGTTGTTTCAAATTCACTCGAACGTCAAATTGTCTTCTTAAACAATAGTATTCATTCTTAAATAGTCCACAAACAACACAAAAACTAACTTTTATATATGAAATTCCAAACTTTTACAAAGATAGATTTTTTATCACACTCATACATACATAAAGCAAATCACCATATAATTCACCGTCGAAATCAAGCCACAACACTAGAACGCTGAAAACTAAACTAAACATATAATCAAAGTTTTATGAATTTGAAGCAAAGAAAATTTAACACAATCACACAAAGTGTTTAAGTAATTCCAGCACAATCACATTAAAAGCATAATTAATTTTAAATAGTAGAGAGTCCAAATTCTTCAATTACTCCTCTTCATCTTCAGTACTTTCTCCTCCTCTAATATCTCCCATAGACTGGTAATGGACGTACAAGTTGTAGAAGGATTGGTACGAGAATTGATCATTCAAACTTTGATCAATCCATCAATTTTTCTTGAACATCTGCACCAAAACTGCTTTAATTGTTCCAGCATGATCAAAGTTTTCCTTCATTCTCCAATATAAGTGATCAAAAAGGTAATTAAGATTTCTTATTGCATTCATGATACTTTGAAGTTATCTTTCGATTTTCTTCATTTTCTTCTCCAAAGCTATTGAACTTCCAATTGTATAGATCATTAAGGGTGTTGAAGCATGTGATGAATGATCCAAGATAATATCCAATGCTTCATTTCCATTCCTAACATAGTTTTCATCAATATGAACCATGAGATCCGAGGGTAATAATACTTTCTCCTAACTTTCATATGGCACTTAAGATTGACTGCAAAGTAAGAAGATTGTAGAGGGGTGCCCCATTCCATATATAGGCCCATTCATAATAATAACCATAATAGATTTGAAAATAATTGATCCACATCAATGGGTTTTCCCATCTGAATGCAATAGATTAAAATTACACTTTTTTTTTGTAACTCTACTAATTTTCATTGTAGGGAGTAGTTTTACAGAGATGAAGAAATGCCATTGTTTAGATATTAGATTAAGTAGTGAGGCAGAGAAACTAACATACCCTTCGTCTCTGATTTTCAAATTATCATTTTCATACGTCAGAAATTGGTATACATCATGCATCATATCCTTCGTTGGTATAAAATTTATATAATGACAGATTGTCACACTTTCCATCATAAACATATCATTAATTCAAGGTGGAGTAAATGGTACACGCCTACCTTGAATGAAGACAACTCCTTAGTTAATTACATGTAGGTTAGCTTAAAATTCTTTTACCACTCGAACAACTACTGCAACGGTAATGTAGCATAGAACTTCCGAATGTCTTTGTACTATGATTTTCTCAATATGAGAACTTGGATTACTCAATCCATGACTGAAAAAGCCTCTCTCCTTGATAAGTCTCTTCTTAGTGATGACTTTGTCGTATATCTCTGCGCGTCAAAACTGATGAACTTTCTTCTATTAAAACTCCATACCTTGAAGTGTTTATGGAATTGGAAGTCATGGATATCAAAATCTGGAAGTAACTGGTCGTCCAAAATGGTTTTCATGCCTTTAAATAGACTTTTAGGCAGTTATTTTAAAGTGCAATCCTGCCAAATTTTGCCAATTCATTCCTGAACGTACGAAACTACTCTGGGTGCTGTAGGTGCCCCGGATGGCACGGTGGGTGCCATGGCTTATGTAAAAGGGGCATCGTAGACACCCATGCTGGCTGTGTCGGCAAGCCAAAGTTGCGTCTATTTTGATTTTTGTTCAATTCATTTCCAAATTTTCATCAAATACCAAAATTTATCTTGATTTATGATATAGAAGATTGTGCAGGATTCTTAGGTTTTATTATTTTTCTAATACAATGAATAATTATTAAAAAAAATACTAAAATATATAGGGATATATATATATATATATATATATATATATATATATATATATATATATATATATATATAGGTGCTCATGGTGGTGGCTGCTTCCCTAGCTCTGCTAGGGTTTCTGCTTCAATGGTGATTTCTTGCTTCTCCCTACTTTATTTGAGTGTGTGTTTGGCTTTCCCCTTCTTTTTTTTTTTGTTTCCTTTTTGTGTTGCACTTGTTTGGAGGAAGTTTGTTTGCTGCTTTCTTTTTCTTGAGCCATTGAGTTACTGTTTTATTGCTGGAAGCTTTCACTGCTGTCTCTCTGTGTTAGCTGCTACTGTTTTCAATGGCTTCCCCTTCCCCATTGACTTAGAAACTAACATCCAATGGTCCAAAGCCACCTTTGCTGATTTGGTGGGGAAGGGTTTTTGAAACTTTGCAAAATGCTAAGAACCTTGTGTTTCCTCAAGCTTATCATGTTGTTTCTTTTGGAAAGGGAGATTGTCCCTTTGTGAAATCTTTATGCATAAAAGGAGGCAAGGTGGCAGCTTTTTTCTCTAATCATGAAATCTGCTCTTTGGCTGAGGCTCAAAAATTTACCCTGGTGGGAAAATTTCAATTCAGCCACCCAAAAATGGATGAAATTAGAAAATATTTTGATGAATTGAAACTGGTTGGTGCTTGGAAGGTTGGATTGATGGATGAAAGACATATTATGATTCAATTAGCAAAGGAAGAGGATTATGCAAGGGACTTTGTAAAATAAGTTCTATTTTTGGATGGTATTTCTATGAAATTGCTAAAATGGACTATTGATTTTGATCTCTCAAAGGAACCCCCAATAGTTCCCATTTGGTTCAAGCTTCCTGGGTAGAAGCTACACTTCTTCAACCACCAAGTACTGTTTACTATTGGCACTGCCCTTGGAAGACCAACGAAGCTTTGCTCCCACATTTAACCTCTCAAGAACTTCTGTGGCTAGAATCCTAGTGGAAAGGGACATCGCTTAACCTGAAGTAGATGAAATATGGTTGGCCGTTGCTAACAATGGATATTGACAGAAAATTGTTATGGAGCAAAGGCCTTATTATTGCCATAATTGCAAGATGTTTGGGCATATTGACAACAGATGTTTCAGACTAAATCCCAAGAAAAAGAACTCTGTCTCTGGACACACTCCTATCCCTACACAACAAATTACTTCACTGCATATGGATCCTGCCTCCCCCATCAGGACCTTGGCCCAAAACCTTGATAATGATCCTTAACCACCTTTAAAATACCCAACACTTGAAAATGCTGATTGCCCACCCATGGTGGAAATCCATTTTGAGGCCTCTCTTGAAGGAACCCCTGTAAATTTGCCTTCCCCCCTGCCCCTTCCCAGCCTGAGGCTCTCAATCTTCAAGCTGATTCAAATTTCTTACCCCTTAATCCCAAAATTGTTGTAGCTTTTCCTGTTAAAGGTACATCTAAACCTTCCACTAACCTAATCCCTTTGATCCACCCTACCCCTATTGATGCTCCCACATCTCCATGTGAAGCACCTGTTGGAGTGATTTCTAAAATGGGATCAATTGATATGCCCAAAGTCTTAATGTTGACTCCTTCTAACAGGGAACACACTGATCTTCTTGTACTGCAGTCACATACTATCAATGTTTTGGAGGATAATGTGGTCCAACAGTTGAATTTAGATCTGGAGGAAGAATGACAAATCCACCAGTCCAAAAAGAAAAAGAAGATGTTGCAAGAGCTGAAGCAAAATGCTGCTACCTCTAAGGAACATCTGTCCAAAAGTTTGGAATCTCTTCCTAGAACAAGGAGGAGAGGAAAAATGATTAATGATTAACCTCCTTTGCTGGAATGTTAGGGGATTGGCACATCCTAGGTCCCTTAGCAGATTACTACACTTTAATAGGATGCACAAACTCTGGTGTATTGCTCTTCTTGAACCCATGGTTTTTAAGCAGCAAGATAGAATCATTAAAAAATTCTCTGGCTTTCAATTTTCTCCTAGTTGCAATAATAAGATTTGGCTTCTCTGCAGAAAAGAAGTCACTTGACAAGTTATCTTAGACCACCCTTAGTTTTTGCATCTATCCCTATCTTTGGCAGGCCATTTTGCTCATGCAACTTTTGTTTATGCCACAAGTTCTTCAGCTGGGAGGGTAGAACTTTGGAAGGAAATTCATAATTTGAGCCTAAATATCTCCTCAAAGTGGCTGGTTTGTGGGGACTTCAACTGCATGATTTCTCATGAAGAAAAAGTAGGAGGCAAACCTCCTGATATAAATAAAATGAATTTTTTCTTTGATAATATCCATCTGGCTAGAATTTATGATTTGGGTTTCTTTGGCCTCAGATTCACTTGGAGAAGAGGCAATGTTTTGGAAAGAATTGACAGGGCTCTTGCTAATGATCTCTGGATAAATGACTTTTTGCATACAACTGTCTCACATTTATCCATGAGAGGTTCTTATCACAGACCCCTTCTAATCTCTATTAACAGCTCCATCAACTCCACCAAATCAAATTTTAGATATTTAAATGTCTGGTCATCTCATCTTGATTTCATGAACCAAGTTATTTCTGTTTGGGCCAATTATCATAATGACAACCCTTTGATGAAATTATGGATTCTGCATAAGAGACTTGCTGCTAAACTCAAGTCTTGGAACTGACAGACTTTTGGCAATTTGAATACTAAGGTGGTGGAAGCTGAGGCCATTGTGAATGATTTGAAATCCAAGCTCAGTCAAAATCCTAATTTGGAAACTGATCTTTTTATTGCTAATGAAGGTTTACTTAATGCTATTTATTTGCAGGAGCAACCCCTTCACCAGAAAGCTGCACAAACTCATTTTTGTGTGGGGAACAGAAACTCTAGGTACTATCATGCAATCATAAATCATAAGTGGAAATGTAATGAGATTCATAAGATCAAAAACTCCCAAGGAGACTGGCTAAACACCTTCCAAGCTATTGCTGATAATGCTGTTGAACATTTCCAAAAGCTTTTCACAAAGAGTGAGGTGGCTAGGACTGATGTTCAAGGTAATCTTTTTGACCACTGTAAACATTACACTTCTACCCTCAAACATGCTGATATTCCTTCTAAAGAGGAGATCAAGATAGCATTGAATTCAATTGATAGTAATAAAGCTACAGGTCTTGATGGTTTATAAGCTGATTTCTACAAAACTGCCTGGAATGTCATCAAAAGAGTGGTTCTTGATGCTGTGCAAGCTTTTTTCTCTGGACAAGATCCCACTAAATACTTCACTTCTTCCACTATTGCCGTCACACCCGAAGAGACTGTTTGCAACAAATGGGATCAGTTCAAACCCATAAGTCTCACTAGTGTGATAACCAAGATCATTAGCAAGGTGCTGGCTGCTAGAATTCAACCCCACCTACATAGGATCATCAACAACAATCAAACTGCCTTTATCAAAGGAAGAAGCATTGTGGACAATGTTCTTTTAGCCCAGGAATTGTACCAAGACCTGGATAAAAGCTGCAGGGGGGAAATCTGATCTACAAATTGGACATTTGCAAAGCTTATGACACCATTCACTAGGATTTTATTGAGGAGGTTCTACATGCTAGATGTTTTAATATGGACTTCATTATTTTAATCAGGAGATGGTTGCACAACAATGCTCACTCAATTATCATCAATGGAAAGACTCATGGTTTTTTTACAGCCACTAGGGGAATCAAACAAGGTGATCCTCTCTCACCCACTATTTTTATTTTAGTTTTTGACTATCTTTCTCTTATTCTCAACCAAATTCCAAATGTATCCCCTCACAACCTTTTCAAGCATAGTTCAAACATTGTTATCAGCCATCTATCATATGCAGAAGATGTCATTCTTTTCTCAAAGGCTACTAAACCTGCAGCTAGGCAAATCTAAAACTTCTCAATGAGTTTATGTTGTGTTCTGGACTGTAGCTGAATAAACATAAATGCAATATTTATTTCAGCAAAGGTGTTAAACAACCTTTCAGACAATGGATTTTTGATTATACTGGTTTTCAACTCCTAAGTCACATCTGAAATATTTGGGGGTTCACTTGCTGAAGGGTAGGACCAGACAAATCCAATTTTATGAGGTGGTTACTAAGACCCAATCTAAGCTCACAAACTGGACTAATTCTTTTCTTTCTAATTGAGGAAGGATTACCCTCCTAAAACATGTCCTATCAGCTTTCCCCTCTTACATCCTACAAATGGAAACTATGAAAAAGAGCACACAACAGTTACTTGAGAAAACTTTCAACAAATTTCTTTGGTCTGGTCAACGAAATCAAAAACATTGGACCAATTGGAACACTCTTTGCAAACTAATTCATAATGAGGGTCTAGTGTTCAAAAGTTTCAAGCATCTACAACAAATCAATTTCTGCAAGTTGTGGATTCATTTGCGAGCTCAAGAGTCTCTTTGGGCTATTTTTCTCAAAGGCAAGTATTGTAGAGGTTCACACCCCTCTCTTGATTCATCTAAACTGGGAGACTCCAAAATCTGGTCTGAAATGATCAAATGTAAAGATAAAGCTGAGGATTATTTTAAATGGGAACTTGGAGAGGGGAATTTAAACTTTTGGCTTGACAATTGGATGAGGGATGGAAAGCTCTCAGATAGGATTTATGTTCCCTTTCCAACATCTACCAAAGTATCAGATTGCTGGAATGAAGATCAGTGGAATCTCACTACATTAAACAACATACTGGATAACTCTATTATTCATAAGATTAACAACATCCCTGTGGACCCTTCTAAGAAAGATAAACTTATTTCCAACCAAGGTGTTTCCCAATCTATTACTGCTTATATATATTCACAACAATCACATGAGGTGAGCTTTCTCTGGGGGAAACCTATTTGGAATAAGTTCCTCTCCCCCTCTATGTCTTTCTTCTATTGGAGAATCTTCTCTAAATGCCTCCCAACTGATGATATTCTGAAATTAAAGGGTTTGAGAGGCCCTTCCTGCTGTATTCTTTGCAAAAGGCATGAGGAAACCACAGACCATCTTTTTTTCCAATGCCAGTTTGTCCAACAAGTCTGGTCTATTGTTCTTAGAAATTTGAAAGTGCAAACTATCAATCTTACTTGGCAGAACTTCTTTTATTGCTGGAAAGAGTGGCTTCATTTAAAACTCTTGGTGATTCCTTGTGTGGTGGCCTGGTTCTCTTGGATGGCTAGAAATAAGGCCAAATTTCATGAACATCTACCCCTTCGCTCTAAGGTGGCAGCTAACTTTTTAGCTTTTCTGAAAAAAATTACTCACTATAAGGCCTTTCCTAACCTTCACATGACTAACTATATGGCTAGTCAACTTATTTTGGAGCACCCCCTAGTGTATTGGCTCAAACCTCCTTTTGGTTGGCTGAAAGCTAACACTGATGGCAGTTTCTATGGATCCACTGCTGGCATTGGTGGATTGTTCAGAAATTCAAATGGTGCTTCTCTTCTTCATTTCTTATCTTTTGTTTTTGCTGTTGATGCACTGGAAGCTGAGGCTTTGGCTATCTTTTGGGCTATCTATATTGCATCCAAATTTAAAATTCAAAACCTCATTGTGGAGACTGATTCCAAGGTCATGATTAGCATACTCCTTAATACCATCCTCTGCCCATGGCACATTCTGAAATGGAAGAATAGAATTTTCTACAGCTCCCAGGGAATCAATTTGAAATTTTTGTTTATACATAGAGAAGGAAATAGACCTGCTCACTGGCTTGCACATGCTGGTGTTGGGGCAGATAGACCCAACATTACTAAGGATGTTCCCCCCTCCTTTTTCTTCTCAAGGGAGATCTAATTAATCTGCCTTTCTGCAGAGTTTTGTAATCTGTGACTTCTTTCTTTTGGTTTT
>NEWO01001084.1:26277-49750 GCA_003013225.1 Phalaenopsis aphrodite | reverse complement strand
ACACACACACATCTACAACCAACAAAAAATGAAGAGGGGTGGGGGGTGGGGAGTAAGAAACAAGACTTTCATGGGGAAAAAGACCATTCCTGGCACAACAATTAGCAGGTTTATTCCCTTCCCTATAAATAAATGTAAGCTGAACCTTCAGACAAGTCAACATGGTCAGAACCTTCTTAATCCATTGTAAATGGTACCAAGAGGAGTGTCTTCCATCCTGTAACATTTGTAGAAGAACCTCTGAATCTCCTTCAAGAAGTAAATTATGCAATGATTCATCTTAGCAAGGGTGAGGGCCGAGTACACAAAAATTAGCTTAGCTTCAAGGGCATCAACAGTACTAATAAGAGCCTGAAAAATAAGAGGCATTGTCCAAGATGATTCTTGAACACACCCCCCACCCCAGCCCCCAATTGAGAAAAACTGCCATCAGTGTTAATTTTATGAAAGGACGGACAGGGGGAACCAATAAACTGTAGTTAGCTTAGGAGAATGAGGCCTATCAAGTGGGGGAGGGGAACAGATGCATAAGGAACTTTGGAAGTGCATTAACTTGTGCAGATAAAAAATACAGTGTCTAGTCACTTGTTACTGAGTGTTGGTTTGAATATCAAACTTGGCCTTGTTCCTGGCCATCTAGATGAACCAGGCCACCATAAAAGGAAGTGTTCCAACCTTTTCCAGCAGGAAATAATATTGCTCCATTCCAAATGAATAGTATTAAGTGTGAGACTTTAAGAGAATTCAGCCCATACCTCTTTAGAGAATCTATATTTGAAGAATAAATGAGGAATAGATTCCTCCTCCTCCTCACATAAATAACATTTGGAAGGACCCCTCAGATCCTTAAGTTTAAGGATATCTTTAGTGGAGAGTAGGCCATTAAGAATTCTCCAACTGTAAAAAGATATAGAAGGGGATAAGCTTTTTTTCCAAATGAGCTCCTTCCCATGGATTTTATTCCCAAGTGTTGAGTTTATAATAGATTGATTTAGTGAGACTCTGAAGCTTGCAGCCCTGCCATACCAATCTGTCAGCTTTAGATCTGTCAAACTAAATTATGTTAACTTCCACAGCAGAACGAGGTTGTAGAATGGTTTGGAGTAGAGGCAATGACCAGTGGTTCCCCTTCTAGTACTCTATAACAGTTAATTGGATATTACTATGATCAGTGATAGGTTGTAGCATTCCTTTAGGACACCAGGAATCAAGCCAGAAATTAATCTTACCATTACCAATATCTCAGAAAAATAGATCTTCAGCCTGTTTTCTGACTTTTAGCATATTAACCCATACCCTGGAGTCTCAAAGCTTCCTGTTTACTGTATTAGGATGAGAATCCTTGCAATATTTCCCCAACATGAATTTTACCCAAAGAGATTTTTGCTCTCTGAACTTGATCCAAATCTTGCACAGGTAAACTAGAAGAAGGTGTTGCAGACCTTTAAAACATATCCTCCCAACCACTGTGGGCTTAGCTAATTTCTGTCAGCTAGCCCAATGGAGCTGTTGCCTTTGACCCACAAAAAAAAATCTATTAAAAGCCCTTTACAATTGCAATTGAGTGGTTTTTTTTTTCATACTTGTCATTTGGAGATGATCAGTGGCAACTTGGAAAAATAAAATTTTCTTTAAATTAATTAGTTTATTTTTGAGCTACTTTTTGAATTAAAAATAATAAAAAATTCCAAAAATACGAAAATGCCTAAAATCATTTCTAATTGTTCGTTGTTTACTTGGGACCCTTTAGAATATTTTTCTTAATTTTCCTAATTTAGTTATGTATTTTTAAATGCCAAAAATGTATTTTTCTTAATTTCCCATTAAAATAATTATATTAAATTAAATAGAAGTCATAAAAATGAAACTTTTGTTTCTTTGAGTTCTTTAGACTCGGGGAGATTTAAGAAAAATATATAAAGGTATTTTTTAGATTAAATTATATTTTCTATTTAGTTAATCATTCAAAACAATAAATACTTGTAATAATTAAAATATAAAATTATGAAACTTTGTCCAAGCGGTCCTCTGACCTAGGTGAACCTCCAATAATTTTCCCATAAATAAAAAACTTTACATTGATTAATTAAATAAATTAATATTGAAAATCCAATTTTCTTGAGTTAAAATAATTATATAAATTAAAATAAAATTAGAAAAATCACATTTTCTCCTCTAATATTTTAATTGACCCATGAGTGGGGTACCATAAAAATTTCAAAGTCATTTGAGTTATATTTGATGAGTTATGAAGTGGAGAACCCGAGGGGCAAAGTGGTAATTTTGGATTTTTATGCCTTAATTAAAATTTAGGATTAACCAAAAGGGTAAATGGGTAATTTTGATCATAGTAAACTCTTCTGGATGATTTAAAATGTAGTCTATTATGAGGTAGAAATCAATTTGCCACCTTTTCTTGATAAGGGTAGAATTCTAATTTTGTTAATTGTTATGACTTGGACGTTAATTTAGTTGGATGATCCTAAGGTAGCGGGCTTTAAGTTAGGAAGATAATAATTCAATCATTTGAAGCCCCCTAATTGGTGACTATATGATAATATGACCCTTTGATAAGAGTTAGACTTCATTTGATTTAACATTCCTAAAATTACAAATTTACCCATGAAATTGTTAAGGGCTTAGTAGTGAGTTGGGCCTGATATTTTAAATTGTTTAATGAGGTTTAGAAAAGAAAGTCATGATTGATTAACACCTCTAAACACTACAATCCCAACTTCAATGGTGGTGTAAGATCCATAATTACCTATTTTTGCCTTAGGGCATCCGCTTACATAACCCTTAAGTAAAACATTAAGTAACTGACTGATTACCCCACTCTCGAGATAATTGAAATATCAAGGTGCTCTGAGCGTAGGGAGTATTAATTTACTGAAACTAAATCTAATGTTTTGGATGATTAATTAAACATTTTAATAGTTTCAAATGAACTGGAAACATTTCAAAGGGTTCTAAAAAATTGTTAGGGATTGTTCCCTGAACATTTTTATGACCTTTTGGATATTTTGAAGGACAATTGAACTTATTACACTTTGTTCTAGAAAGTCATCCACTAAAACTATTAAGGACCTACCAAGTTATGCCATAGGGTTTGGTAGATACACCTTCAACTGGTCATCTTATTTTATGTTCTAGCAATTTATTTAGACTTCCTGCAATATAATAAATAAGTTGCAAGTTCTAACATTTCAGCGGGACTGCGAGAAGATGATAAGTACGCATTTACATTTTTGCAATGCAATTTTTTTTGTTCTAGTTTATTACTTGTACCTGCTTTAATTAAATTTTTTTTTTAAATTTAAAATTACAAAACCATTTTTCAAAATTAAACAACATTTTCAAAATTAAACAACAAAAAAAAAATTTTCATAACACGTCCCTTTTGAATTTATCTTTGTCCCTCGGATGAGGTAACCCACGGCTGCTAACAAAATCTTCTCATTTTAAATGAGCTTAGCAACTTGTTTATGCTAAGTAAATTCAAGGAAATAGTGGTATTGCAATGAGAGAACTATGGGATCCTAACTGGTGTCATTCTAATCAACTTTAACCCCTCCCCCTCCCCCCAATAATGATTGAACTGAACTTGTCATTTAAACCTTTTAAACTCCTGGACTCTAAGACTACTACTTCACCGAGGAGCTTGGACCTAACTTTAAGGGTAGCATTCTATAATTAAAGGTGGATTTACAATAACAATCTCTTCTTTAGAAATAAACAACATAACCCATAGGATTTTGAGGTTGTTTGCCAAGTGCAACATATATTCTCACTTTATCTTTAGGCCTTTGCACAATCATATAGTGAAATTTAAGCCCTAACTCATTTTAGGATTCTGAGGTTATCGTTCTTTAGGTGATCCCAATTTATATCACAGTACGATGAATGCGATTATAATCTTAATTTTTCGTTACTTATAATTCTTACTTTACAACGATGCCAAAAACTTGATCCTGAGCAATAGCTAGGCAAAATCTTGACTTCAAATCAAATAAGAACACAATTATTATTTTTAAATATGGAATACTACGCAAGTAAAAGTATAGTTATCAAGTAATGTAGGACTTTTTTATTAAACCATGAATATCGAACCCACAGAGAAAAATATAGTATGCAACTAAAATCAGAATAAATTAGATAACAAATTCTACTTTGCAAATTATTCTTACTGAAATCTATACTATAGATGTTATAATAGGAATGAACGTTCAATTCTTTTTGTTAATTTTTTATAATTGAAAGTAAAGTAAACAACTAACTAAATTTAACTAGATATTTGTAAGATGAAGGCAATTAAAATAAAATATATTTTTCCTTATCATGAATTAGTAACAAGTATAAGAAATCTGTTGTGGAAGTATTCAAATTTGTTGGGCCAAATAGGAGCAATAGTATCCTTTACCCTTACTAGAGATGCTATAAAGAACATTGGCTAATTTAAAGTTTGAATAGTCTTGAAGACGAGTTAGGTTGAAAATATATTAGCTCCTACTCTAGAATTCCCTCTTCTCCCTCCATTTGAGGGCTCTAACATATCGTATCAAAACCTAAAACTATAAACCAAATTAAGGGATTTAGCCTGTCACTCTAAAGTCCTCTAATTCTACACCATTGAAAGTTTAATTCCCTATTTATTTGCACTTAATCATATGAAAAACTTTCTCATCCTTACAATCTCATGTGATTCTTACCATTAGTTAACTGAGACAAAAGCACCTCAGATCTTACATTGTCTCACAACAAATAATAACAACTTAATTGTTCAAATCAAGAAGTAAATGAAGTACAAGGTTTAAAATCATCACAACTTATTCCAACTTTAAGATTAACACTTCACACAACTTTCATCAAATACTTAATCACTTATCATTTTTAATAAAAATATAAACAAAACTACTCAAAATTCTTGGAGAAAGCACAACCACACTTATGTTTAAAATTAGAAGTCATGAAAAAAATTTGGAAGTCTATATTAAAACAAAATGCAGTCATAAAGATAAAAATGTATCTCAAATCCTCTCCACAAAACTCTTGAAGTTCCTTTAAATCTAGTCTCTTCTTTTCTCTTACAATACTCTCTACTCACACACCACAACTCCCTCCTCTTCTCTTTAAAAGTATCTGAATTAATCTAAGAGAGAGAGAGGCATCGATGATGTCTAGAGGAGGGTGGATGCTCCTCTCTAATGCGCTAGGAGGAAGGCTAGAAGAAGACTCTTCAATCCAGTCCAAGCTCTTTTATTATTTTTCAAAAGGTGTCTTGGTGTCTCTTCAAAATGTGTCCACATTCAATGAATCTTCCAATAGTTGTCTCCTTTCAAAAGCCAATTGAATGTATTTTCGTGTCCATTAACTATTTCCATGTTTTCACCAAGGGTTGTTTCAAACACCTCTTCAAAAATTTGTCCAAATTCATTGAATCATCAAGTAACTACTTCTGGAGCTTAAGCGCGAGGTACTTGACGCTTAGGCATCGCAGTTCTTTTAGCACACCTTCTTCATTTTTTATCCAAAATTGATCCTTTTTCACTCCTTTCGCCATTTTTCATTCATTTTATTACCTGAAGAAAAAACACATTAATATTTTCCATTAAAACGAAATATCCAAGAAATAGGTATAATATTTTTACATAAAGACTATATATTTTAGGTGTATCAAAATCTCCCAAACTTAAAATATTACTTTTCGTGAAGTAACACTCCAATCTTTCAAAACCAAAATAAGTAGATTAGGTAAATGTATGAGTTTCTTTAGGATATTCTAAAATTTTAATCTAGAAATATAGTAGTCCAATTTAGAAAAAAACATTATTACATGAGACAAACTTAGAATTTATAAATTTTTAATGTAAAGAAGTCTAAAAATATGAGTTTCTATCTCGTTCAAAAGTAATTGTAAAATTTTCCAAATATATATTTTAGACATTCTATCTTCTCCACTTATAAATTTTTATTAAGAATAATTATACTTACTATATTATATCCTTAAAATTAAGAGTTTCTTAAGTCTTATACTTTGAAAAGATTATATGTGAAACCAATTTTTTATTAGGCACTAATCCTTAAGCTTCTCATCCTTTTTTCAACTTTCTTTTTCTTTTTTTTCCATTTCTTTTTCTCTTTTTTTTTTTAAGTGAGGATTACTATATCTGGATAGGCCTTTAATGATTTTGAATTTCACTCTTCCTTTCCTAAAGTAAAGTTTTGATATAAATTTTTATTTAAAAATATAACAATAGTTTTGAAAATTATTTTTCATAAAAGAAATTTAATTATTGAAAATAAAAGTCTAACCATTCTATATTTTTCAAACATACAATTTCTCCTACTAAAGATAGTTACACAATATGTATCATTTTTGTACTAAAAATTTTTTAACTTTAAGTTTTTTCTTCATTACTATAGGTTTCAACTAAACTCTCTTACTCATTTTTATATTCAAAATTTTACTTCCCTAATATAACTTCATATACATAATCATCTTTTCAAATCAAAGTCAAATTTATTTGTATTACAATTGAGAACAAATAAACTTCAAGTCTTAGAAAATTTTTCGTCCCCCCAAACTTAAATTTTTAATAAGATAAAACATTTTAGCATCATATGTATATATAGGTAGGAATGAAAACTAAAAATAACATGCTTACAGAAATTTTTATATCTTAAATATACAAGTACAAAAATTAAAATCTGGAGTAAAAATCAATTGATCAAATTTTAATTTAACTTTATATAGAGATTCATTAGACTTCTATGTAGTGAAGGATAACATAAAAGCAAACTACAACAGAAAGAAAATATCTAGTAGTAAATTGAAAATTTTAAACATGAAGTTTTTAAGTGAAATTTAGTAATATTCGAAACCTTCCAAAAATTCAAGATTAAGTTTAATACAAACTAACAAAATATACTAAACAACACAGTTATCACAATAACTACTACCAAAATAAAATATAACTCCTCACAATAACAAAAATACATCACAACAGTGTCTAACAGAACAAAACACAAACAATAGTAACAGTCTCAACATGTACAACACAAAACAAATTAACAGTACCACATGAAGTTCTCAACAACAAAAATAAACTAAAGTACTATGTTTAATCCTCCTCCTCATCATCATCACTTTCCTTGTTGTCCCAAAAGGCAAGAGGCTCATAAGATGGATAGTTTGGATATGAAGGAAAAACTACACTTTGGTCACCCCTCATAAGGCTTTCCAAAGATGAGTGGAATTTCTCCTCATAATCACTATGTCTTCTCATATAACCATCTATATGATCTACAAAATTCTCTAAATTTATTACTTTGTCCGTACTATAATTCATCTTATCTAATATACTTTGCAATAAATATGAATGTTAATCAAAACCAAATGTTTGAACTTGTTATGTGGATGTATGTGAGGTAGAAGCATGAGAAGTAGAGGCACATACACTCTTAGAAAATCATCCTCTCCAGCCAAATATCAAATGTTGTGAATAAGAATTCACAATAACACTTGTGATGGGATTTAGAGGCTACATTATCTCTTCCTAGATATTGAATCTAACTCCTTCCTGATCACGTAATGAAAAGATCAAGGATGCAAACCCCAAACCTGCAGTGGTGGCCGCGGTAGCAGAACTGGTGCTAGTAGTATAAATCAGAGATCCAAAGTTAATCGGCTTGAACTGCTAAATGCAATAGTTCAAGGTAGCTCTATCTCGAGTAACTTTGCTAAGGTGGTTGGTTGGTAGTAGACAAGCAGAAATAAAGTAGTGTCATGCTTTCAGTGTAGCACTTAACTTTGATGAGAGGAAGTTGACTCTTCTTTCATTTATGATCTTCCACAGTCCTCTTTCATCGGTCAATGCGATATAATCTCATCCAACTCTTCCTAAGTTGGACTATAATTTGAATAAAAACACAATGTACTATGGGGCAACAAGTAAAACAGATTTATTACCTCAGGGGATAAAGGCACTAATTTTCCTTGAACCATGACTCAATCTTCTTCAGCTTCAGAGAGATTATCATAAAACCCCCGAACAATAGAAATGGTAGCCATAGTAGAAAAATAGCAAAATCATTCCCACTGTCAGTGAACAATCAAATGTTCCACTGCTCTACTTGGACTTTTAAAAAACTCTCAGAAATCAGTTTCCTTGACTGTAGCATGTCGTTATACCTGTACTGAGCTTTCGTGCAAATAAACTTGCTCGAATTGAAATGGTACTTCCCTTCACTCCTCTTCATTCTTGGGGCCATTTCTAAAAATCATATAAAACTTACAATAAATCCTAAATTCAACATTAAATCACTAAACTCAACTTCTAAAAACTTAAACTATCATTTATATGTATTTTCCATAAAATTTCTCAAATTGTCACCATGCATAGTGATTTTCGGTCAAATCTACATTATGCTCAAAATACATGATGAAAATAAAAAAGTTTTACATAGAAGTGAAGCTCTTAGCATAAGAAGATCAAATCTAAGAAATTTGGCTTGAATTCACCAAGAAGCCTTCACGACAGAGGAAGCCCTAACTCTTAAATCACGAACTCAAATGAAGAAGATGATGGTGAGAGGGTAAAAATGGTGTTCTCGGGTTTACTTTTCACCTTTAACTGTTTGCAAACTAGTTTAAGTGAAACAACACTTAGGTGTGACTCGTTTGATGCTTAGACGCCTACCTCTCGTGTTGTCCAGTGCTTAAGCGTGGGGGGGTTTTGGCGCTTAGGCGCCAGTGCACAAATTTTGATATTTTTGATTTTAAGTGAAATACACATCTAGCCTAAGTCAACCACCCCTAAATGGTCTTATAAATCTTTAATAACTATTTTCTTCCCCATCAACTCTCCTCTTTCCCAAATTCACCAATATTAACAAATTAGATTCAACATAAAATAACACAAAAGTTTACACATAAATAAACACTTATATTAATTCACAAACAGTTACAAACATTTGTGATGCATAAATTCTCAATCTAAAGAATCTTGGATGAGATAATTCATAAACTAAAACACTAAACAAACTTAACACTAAAAACACATAAAACAAACTTAACACTAACAAACAAATACCTAACACAAACAAACAGTAAACTTAGAACTTAATTCCACTCATCTTCCAGTAGAATAAATCCTGGCCTTTCATTAGTTTCTCCTTGGGCATTTGGAATATATATCTAATAGAATGGACAGTGTGGAAAAATTCGGTTGAGTTTTCTTCAATTTATTTGTTTTTCAAATATATAGCCTTGTCCACTTCTTCTATAAAACTTATGTAGCTAAATTACATCTTAAGTTGCCATCCAATATTTTCCAAATGTGCGTTAACTTCCATTACTTTTGTTTCAATTAAAGCCACGACAGCCACAATTTTTGTGATTTTTTCCTCTATTCCTTCTATAATAACCGCTAGGAAACCATAGTATAACTCTTGCACACTTTGACCAGTTAGCTTCTTCTTCACAGCTTCCTCTTTTTTCTTCATATCAATCTCCCAAGATGACATTTTTCCAAGATCTCTCACTCTTCATATAGATTTTAGGGTTAAAATTGAAGTGGGGTCAGAATTCTCTTCATTCCCTTCTATTTATAGGCTTTAGACCAAGCCTAAAACTACTAGACACGTTCTCAAACCACTAACCCATGTTAAAACCCACTAAACCATGTTTAAATCTTCTAGAAACGTAATTTAGCATGTTTAGTTAACTATCATGCTTAAGCATCTAATGTTGGCACTTAAGTACTGGTGTTTAGTTTAGCACAGGTCAACTTAATATCCAAATACTCATTCTAACATGTCTAAATCATCTATTAAGGTCTTAGAATCATTATTAAATCATTATATATTCAAAATACTACAACATTTTCTTAATCAAACACAAAAACATAACATTCAAAACAGAAACACACAGATAACTATGGGTTGCCTCCCACAAAGTGCTTTGTTTAATGTCATCAGCCTGATGTAACCAGTGCTTATTCTAGTTAACCAAAAAAAATAAGGTCATTTAATTTAAGTTGATCCCCTAAAAAGTAAGCTTTTCAGCCTGTGACCATTCACTTTAAATATTTTCTTAGTTTTAGGATCTTTAATATCCACAGCTCCATAAGGATAAACTTTTATCACAAAAAATGTGCTCATCCACCTGTACTTATGTTTGCCTAGAAATAATATTAACCTTGCATTATATAGCAAAACTTGTTGCCCTGGCACAAAATTTTTAGTAAGAATCCTCCGATCATGCTACATATTCATTTTTTATTTATAAATCTTAGCACTCTCAAAAGATTCATTCCTTATCTCTTCAAGCTCATTTAGTTACAATAGTATTTTCTCACCAGCATCCTTTAAATTATAATTAAATTCCTTAATAGCTCAATATGCTTTATACTTAAGTTCAACTGGTAAGTGACAAGCTTTCCCAAATATTAACATGTGTGGGGACATTCTTATAAGAGTTCTATATGGAGTCTTATAAGCCCACAAAGCATATTCAAGTTTGACTGACCAATTCATTTTTAATGGATTCACAGATTTTTCAAATATTATTGTAATTTCACGATTGGATATTTCAGCCAAACCACTTGTCTGGGGATGATAAGCAGTAGCAATTTGATGGTTGATATGATATTTCTTTTAATAATTTCTTCATTATTGCATTTCTGAAATGACTTCCCTAGTCAGTTATGATCATTCTTGACATTCCAAATCTACAAAATATATTCATTCTCAATACTTTGCAAAACTTTGAACATGACATCGAGGTAAACAATATCTTCTATCCAATTGGATACATAGTTTACGGTTATCATTATATATAAATTTATGAAAGATGGTATAAATGGTCGCATGAAAGCTAATCCCCGAACATCAAATATCTTAAGTTCTAACACATAATTGAGGGGCATCTCATTTCTCCTAAAATAATTCCAAATCATTGACATCAATCACAAGTTTTGATATAAACATTAACATCTCTAAAGATTGTAGGCCAATAGAATCCATATTGCAAATATTTGTATGTTGTTTTATTAACACCAAAATATCCCCCAAAATAAGAATTATGACATTTTTTGATAATTTCATAAGTTTCTTCTAAAGGCACACATCTTCAAGTAATTAGACCCTTTCCTTATTTATATAAAAATGGATCATCCCAAAAATAATTCTTAGCTTTAGATAAAAATTTCCTCTTCTATTGGTATGTCATTCCATAAGGTGTAATATCACTAACAAAAAAGTTCACAATGTCAGCATACCATGGAACACACCACTCATTAATACTGAACAATTCTTCATCTAGAAAATGTTTATTAATTTCTTTTCAAAATAGAGTGGTTTTTTCTAATTCAAGCCTGGACAGATGATCAATAAATTGATTCTCAGCTCCCTTCCTATCTACTGTCCCAAATTCAAATTCTTGCAAAATAAGAATCCATCGTATTAGTCTTGTTTTTGCATCCTTCATTTTCATTAAATATTTAATAGCAGAATGATCAGTATACACAACACATTTGGTTCCAATAAAGTATGATCTCAATTTATCAAAAGCATATACTAATGGTAGTAACTCTTTCTCAGTTGTGTTATAATTCATTTGAGCTTTATTAAGAGTTCTACTAGCATAATAGATTACTTTGAAAATCTTTTCATGATTTTGTCTTAAAACAACTCCAATAGCATAATCACTTGCATCACACATTAATTTAAACGGTTTTTCCTAATCTGGTGAAATAATAATTAGTGCAGTGACTAATTTTTCTCTTAATAGCTCAAATACTTTGAGGCACTCCTTATTAAAAATAAGAATTACATCTTTTTTAAGAAAACAACATAGAGTCTTAGCAATTTTTTAAAAGTTTTTAATATATCACTTGTAGAATCCAACATGTCCTACAAAACTCCTAATTTCTTTTACATTTATTGGGTAAGGCAAATTAGTGATCACTTGAATTTTTGCAATGTCTACTTCCTTACCATTTTCTGTTATATGATGCCCTAAAATAATTCTTCCTACTACCATAAATTGGCATTTTTCCTAATTAAGGACTAAATTTTTTCTTCACAGCACTTAAGAAATTTTGATAAATGTTCTAAACATGATTCAAATGAATTCCAAACACTAAAAATCATTCATAACAACTTCAATTCCTTTTTTAATTAAATCACATAGAATAGCTATCATACATCTTTGAAGTATAGGAGGGGCATTGCATAAAATAAAGTGCATTCTTCTAAAAGCAAATGTACCATAAGGACTGGTAAATGTTGTTTTCTCTTGATCCTCAAGAGATTTTTGTATTTGGTGATAACCAATATATCCGTTAAGAAAATAAAAGTATTTATGCCAAGCTAGTCTATCCAATATTTGATCTAGAAAGGGTGGTGGAAAATGATCTTTCATAATATCAAGATTTAATTTTCTATAATCAATATGTCTACCCTATTACTTATCTTTTTGATATTAACTCATCATGTTTATTAATAGTCATAGTCACTCCTCCTTTCTTAGTGATGCAGTGAGTTGGACTAACCCATGCACTATCTGAAATAGGGTAGATAATTTCAGCATCTAAGCACTTTAAAATTTCTTTCTTAACAACTTCTTCCATAATAGGATTCAATCTCCTTTGATGATTAGCCTAGGTTTCTAGTTCTCTTCCATATGAATTCTATGCATACAAATTGAATGATTGGTTCCTTTAATATCAAGAATTGTCCATCTAAATGCTTTCTTATAATTCTTCAAAGTTTTCATTAAAATCTCTTCTTCTTCTATAGTTAAATTTAAGGAAATTATAATCGGCAAGGTTGAGGAATCACATAGAAGTAATATTTTAAATTTATAAGAAGTAACTTCAACTCAAGTTTAGGAGGTTGTTTAATCGATGGATTTATCTTTTTTTGCCATGTCCAAAACTTCAAAACTTTCTCGAACATAATTTAAATTTTCCTTATAAAAACCTTCAAATTGCTCTAATTCCTCTTCTTGTTTGTGTTCCAAATCTTACTTCTCAGATTTCTCTTCATAAGTTTTTTTTGAAATTGCATTCACTCAGATATCTTATTACATCCATTCTATAACATTCATCATCTTTACCTTTTACAGGATAATTCATTGATTTCAAAATATTAAAAGTAAAAGTTTAATCATTGACATGCTTAGCTAATTCCCCTTTCTACACACCTATAATTGCTCTTCCTGTAGCTAGGAAAGTTCTCCCAAAAATGATAGGTATCTCTTTACTGTCCTCCATATATAACATAATGAAATCAACAAGAAAGATAAATGGATCCACTTTTACTAAAATATCTTCTATAAATCCCTTAGGATATGTTATTGAATGATCTGTTAACTTCAGAGTTACAATAGTAGGGGATCTTTTTCCTAATCCTAATCTTTTAAATATTGATAATGGCATATGGTTAATGCTTGCACCTAAATCACATAAAGCTTTCCCATAAAATCTGTCCTCTATTGCATAAGGAGATGTGAAGCTACTAGGATCTTTAAGCTTTTCAGGAAGCTTTTTATGAATTAGCACTGTACTCTTTACTAAGTGCAAAAGTTTAATTATCTTCAAACTCCCTTTTCATGTTAAGAATATCCTTCAAACTTCACATTGCTTGGCATTTTATCTATGGCCTCAGTAAATGAAATAATAATGGTAAGATTCTTAAACACTTCCAAAAATTTTGAAAATTGTTTATCCAACTTTTGTTAACAAAGTCTCAGAGGAAATGGAGGTGGTGGTTTTTCCAAATTAATTTTAAGTGGAGACATAGGTCTCTCTAAACCTTTCAGAGCGTCCTCTTTAGCCTCTTCAATTTCTTCTCTCTCTACTTCAATCTCTTTTTGAACACTGCCTTCCAACTCTTTTCCACTTCTAAGTTGAACTTCTTTTACTTGCTCTTTGTTCTAGCCTTTTGGATTTACTTACGAGGAAATGTTCCTTAGGATCTATTACTTAATGAATTTGATATTTGTCCTAATTGATTTTAAATATTTTTACTTTTAGCTCCTTGACTTTATAACTGATTTCCCAATTGTAACACCACTTCTTCTATAGACAATTTTTTCTTTTTGAATTGTGGATTACTGTTAAAACCTGGATGATAAGTAGGTCTATAATTACTATTACCTTGATTTTTCCAATTTCTCAATAGGTTTACTTTGTTGTTCCCCTATTGCTGATTATTACCATTTGAAGTATTATTCCAATTAAAGTTAGGATGGTTCTTCTAACCTGGGTTATAATAGTTTAAATATGGGTTATTCTGCTTGTTGTTTATGGCATTCAAATTTTCTAATGATGATTAAGAATCTACCATTTTGCCTAATGAATTCTCTTTAATCATTGCAACTAGTTGAGAAAAATTCATTCCAAATTAGTCTAACATCCTTGAAATTATAGTAACTTTATTTGCTAACAGTGCAATAGCATTAGATTCATGAATATTTGCTACTTTCGTAGGATTTACCCTCTCAGAAGGCCATTGAAAATTATTTGTAGCCATCTCTTCAATTAAAACATAAATGTCATGAAATGGTTTCGACATTAATGAACAACCAACAACGGCAGCGATAATAGATCTAAGAGATCCAGCTAATCAATTGTAAAAAGTTTGAATTTTTAACCAATTTGGTATAACATGGTGTGGACACTTTCTTAGTAGTTATTTAAATCATTCTCATGCTTAATAAATAAATTTCTCTTCAAAGTGGCAAAAAGATGTAATATCATTTCTAGACTTCAAAGTTTTTTTTATGGTGGAAAATATTTAGCAGGGAATTTCTGCACTAAATCAACCCAAGTTCTGATATATCTAGGTACTAATGAATGTAACCATATCTTAGCCTTATCCCTCAGTGAGAAAGAAAAAATTCTAAGTCTTATAACATCATCTGATACACCATCATACTTAAATATAGCACATATTTTTAGAAAATTGGCAAGATGTAAATCTGGATCTTCAATTGGTGCTCCCTCAAACTGATTATTTGATATCATTTGGATAATAACAGGTTTAAGTTCAAATGAATTAGCCAATACAGTAAGTTTTTGAATACGATAATGAAGTTTATCCACTTTAAGGTTTGCATAATCTCTTAAAGTTCTAAACTCTTGATTAATTTCATCATTTTGATGATTTTGGTTTGTCATTTCTTGAAATTTTTGGTTTTTTTCTATATTTTTGATTTTTTTATTTTTCTAATAGTTCTTTCAAATTCAGAATTGTAGGGCACTGGTCCTTTAGAAACTAAACTACGCATACATTACTACAAAATAACATAAAATAAAATCACACAAAGAAAAAATTTATATAAAAACAACACTATGATATTCCTATAATAAATCTAAAAGTTTAAATAAGACTTTCTAAAAATAGAAATTTGCTTTCTAAAAATTTCTTCAAAAATTTTATTTATTCCTCAGCAAAGGTACCAAAAACTTGATCCTGATTTTATATGACAGTACGATGTATTTTTCTTACTTATAATTCTTACTTTACAACGGTGCCAAAAATTAGATCCTAAGCAATGGGTAAGCGAAAGCTTGACTTCGAAGCAAATAAGAACATAATTATTATATTTTAATACGAGAAAATATGCAAGTATACTGATGCACCAAAAATATATGCATTTTTAGACCTATATTTTATACTCATTTTTTGTGATATTGCACTTTAAAGGAATGTATTTTTCATGTTTTATTGTAGGTTGATGATTTTTAGAAGGAGCAAAAAGGAAGCAAAAGGAATTTAAAGTCAAAATGGCATTTTGGAGAGAAATACTCAGCACCTATGGCGCCAACATGAAGAAAGGAGTCCAGAACAGCAGGAGTGCCAACGACGCCATTTGACAAAGAGCACAAATTAATTTCAGGCCACTGGTGCCGACGACACCATCGTGGGAGCAGACAACGGTGAAGTCGGTGCATGGTAAAATTCTAGAAGATCTGACAAATTTGGATGCTTTTTGGAGAGTTATTTGATACACCTCTTGGAGAACCTACATTATTGATTAGAAAAAGGAGTTCGCTAGTGTGTCATTGAGTTTTCTTTAGTGTTCCATTGTGTTTATTGTGTAGTGTGGTGAGTCTAAATGTGATTTCTCTAAGAGTTGTTGGAGAGAAAGAGAAGTGAGAGATTTCTTCTTTCCTACATCTTCAAAGAGAGAATGAAGAGTCTTGAAAAGGGAGAAATAGTTCAAGAGGAACTACAAGGGATTTGCTTTGAGGAAGAGTTAAGGATAAGTGATGTTTTTTTATTATTATTGTATAAACTTTCTTTTATTTATGAAATTTAAATTTTTTTCATATCTTTCTCATGAGGTATAAGTAGTTTTCTTTGTCTTTATCCCTACTATGAGATATGGTGAAATGAAGAGATAATTTGGATATGCCAATTTAAAATATAAAATAAATTGTGATGATTTTTTCACTTCGTTCTAAATTTATTTTTTATTTTCCCAATTGAAATGTTAACATCTATTGTGAAACATACTATCCGGGAAATGGAGTATGAGTTTCACAATAAAGTGAGAATCACATTCGATTCCACGAAGGAGTGTTTCGTTCATGGAATTGAGTGCAAATAAATAGGATAATATATATATTACTGGGTGAAGAATTAGAGATTCTAGTGTGACAGATTAAAATCCCCAATTTGGTTTTAGTGTTTAAGAACTAAAGTGAGAGTTAGCCTTCAGGGCAAGGAAAGTGAGAGCTCTGGAGTGAGAGCCAGTATCCTCCCAGCCTAACCATGGATTTGGAGACTAAACCTAAGATTAGTCAACAATTCTCTATAACACTTGACTGAGAGTAAGGAATTAAAATTGCTTCTATTTGGTGCAAGACATATTAAAACCATTTATCTCTCTCAATTAACTAAAATCACATTGTAGTGGGAAAGATGCTTTCTCATATTGGATAACTTTGTCACAAAAATATAGTTTGATAATTATTGCTTAGCTTTGCTTTACAGTTTCTCTAATAGTTGGTAATTTAATTCAGATAGCACCCTAAATATTTGAAACTACTGTAGTAGATTTTCTTTATTTTTGTGAATTCCTTGAATTAAATTTTCATTACAAATTTACACCTTCCTCCTGAGATCGATATTTGGGGTTAAACAGAAAGTTCTGTATTACTTGATAACAATATGTATAATTACGTAGGATTCCAACATAAATTGCTTCAATTTGTTGTTCATAAATAACGAATCAAGTTTTTGCGTCACTGCAAAGCGGAGTCAACTTTATTAATTTTACACATCTATAATTTTGAGATCAAGTTTTTTGCGCCGTTGTCGGGGAAGGTAACAGTAAATTAAATAAATTTGGTAAATTAAGAAATTTAGTGATAAATTACATAAAAAATAAAAAAATGAAAAATCATTAAATAAAATTTTTGAAATTTAAGAGTACTTTAAAGATTTTTATTTTGCTCAATATATTTGTTTATGCGTAGTATTGGATCTGTAAGTTTTGTACCTTACGATTCAGAATTAGAACTTACTATTAAAAAAGTTTGAAAACAAAAAAAAAAGAAATAAGATATTTGAATGAAATGGAGAATATCTTAGATAATCAAAAAAATGAAAATTGACAAAGACCTTTAAAAGATTTTGCTAATCTTACAGCATATGAACTTCACTTGACTACTCAAAATCTTGATGTTGCTGCTAATTCATTTGAGCTTAAACCTGCTATTATATAAATGGTACAAAATAATCAGTTTGGATGAACACCTACTGAAGATCCTAACTTACATCTTGCTAGTTTTCTTGAAATATGTGCTACTTTTAAATATGATGGACTATCTAATGATGCTATAAGGCTTATAATTTTTCCTTTTTCATTAAGGGACACAACTAAGGCTTAGTTAAATTCATTAGCACCTTTATCTATCAGAACTTGGGGAGAACTATACTAAAAAATTTTAGCTAAATATTTTCCACCCTTGAAAATTGCTAAGCTTAGAAACGATATTATATCTTTTTGTCAGTTCAAAGGGGAATCGATATATGAAGCTTGGGAAAGATTTAAGGATATCCTTAGGAGATGTCCACACCATGTTTTACCAGATTGGTTAATAATTCAAACTTTTTACAATGAATTAGTAGGATCACATAGATCTATTTTAGATGCTGCTGCAGGTGGATCATTAATGTCAAAACCTTTTGATTAAATATATTTTTTAATACAGGAGATGGCTACTAATAATTTTCAATGACCCTCTGAACAGGTAAATCCAAAGTGAGTAGCTATTATTCATGATTTTGATGCAATGACTATTGTGGCATCTCAAATTACTTCTATATAAAAGAAGATTGATCAAATTGGAGTGAACTATTCTCAAAGGTCACTAGTGTTAGAGGAAAATTAACTAGAACATATAATTGTTACTCAATCATCTTATGAAACTATGAATGGTATAAATAATAGAAATAACAATCCCTATTCTAATTATTATAATCCTGGATGGAAAATTACCTTAATTTTAGTTGGAATAATTATAATAATATGGTGAACCCCTCAAGAAATTCAAATAACCAAGGTAATCTTAACTATAGACCTTATTATCCTCCTGGATTTAACAATAACTCACAAGTTAAGGAGAAGAAGTTGAATAAGGAAGAAGTGAAGTTGAACATGGGAAATGAAATACAAAATCAAGGAGCTGCAATTAAGAATACTGAAAATCAATTAGGGCATATTGCTACTGCACTTAGTAACTGACCTTTAGGAATTCTTCCTAACACTATTGAAGTTAATTCAAAAGATCATAATAAGGAGCAAATTAAAGTTATTCAATTACGAAGTGAAAAGGAAGTGGAGACAATAATCCAAAGAGAAACTGAAGTTGAGAAGGAGAAGGTGGAAACTTAAAGCGACAATGACCAATAAAAATTTCCTTAGAAAAACTACCACCTCCATTTCTTCAACGATTGAAGCAGAAGAATAAAGATTAAAAATTTACAAAATTTTTGGAAATCCTTAAGAAGTTAGCGATAAATATTCCTTTCATTGAGACTTTGGAATAAATGCCAAGTTATGTGAAATTTATGAAGGATATACTAAACAATAAGAGGAAGTTTGTAAATCACAAGACTGTTGCACTCAGTGAAGAGTGTAGCATAATTTTTCAGAAAAAGCTTCTTGAAAAGTTAAAGATTCCTGGTAGTTTTACTATATCTTGTGCTATTGATGAGAAATTTTTCAGAAAAGCCTTATGTGATCTAGGAGTTTCTATTAATTTTATGCCTCTATCAATTTTTAAACGTTTAGATTTAGGAGAGATTTCCCCTATTACTATAACTCTTCAGTTAGTTGATTGATAAATAACTTATCTTAAAGGAGTTATAGAAGATGTATATTGAAAGTGGATAAATTTATTTTTCCTATAGACTTTATTGTATTAGATATGGACAAAGATAAGGAGATTCCTATTATTTTAAGGAGGTCATTCCTTGTAACAGGGAGAGCTGTGATAAATGTGTAAAAATGAAAATTAATAATGAGAGTCAATAATCAATAAGTAACATTTAATATAGCAAAATCTATGAAATATCCTGCGATAGAAAAAGATAATGAATGTTTTACAATGGAAGTTACTGATTATCTAAGTAATGAGCAATTTAAGGGAATGTTTGAAGAAAATCTAAGGCAAGAAGAGAATTATGAGAATGAGAATGAAATAAAAAACAAGAATTTAGATTATGTTCAAGAAAAATTTGAAAATTTGGACCTTTTGGAAAATGATAATAAAAAAATTATTCCTTCAAGTGTTAAACCACCTGAACTGAACTGAAAGTATTACCTGCCCATTTAAAATAAGTGTATTTAGGAGATTCATCCACATTGCCAGTTATTATATCTTTTGATTTAATTGAAATTCAAGAGCAAAAATTAGTAGAAATTTTGAAAGATATAAGAAGGCCTTTGAATGGAGTTTAACAAATATTGAAGGAATCAGTCATTCAATTTGTATGCACAGAATTCTATTGGATGAACAATATGAACTTAAATTTGATCCTCAGAGGAGATTAAACCCAATAATGAAGTTGTTAAAAAGGAAATCTTAAAATGGTTAGATATTGAAATTATATATCTTATTTCAGATAGTGCTTGAGTAAATTTGATCCACTGTGTTCCAAGAAAGGAGGAGTGACAGTTGAAGTAAATGAGAAAAATAAATTAATTCCAACAAGACAAGTTACTGGCTAGAGAATTTGTATAGTCTATAGAAAATTAAATGTAGCTACCAAGAAAGATCATTTGCCTTTACCAATTCTAGACCAAATGTTGGATAGATTGGCTGGGCAAAAATATTACTGCTTTCCAGATGGATATACCAAGTATCATCAAATTCTAAATGCTCCTAAGGATCAAGAAAAAATAACATTTACAAGCCCTTATGGAACATTTGCTTTTCGTAGAATGCCTTTTGGACTATGTAACTCACCTACGATATTTCAAAGATGTTTGATGACATTTTTTTATAATTTAATTGAACTTGAAATGGAAGTATTTATGGATGATTTTTCTGTATTCAGAACTTCATTTGAATTTTGCTTAAATAATTTAGAAGAAGTTTTGGAACTATGTGAAAAAATCAACTTAGTACTAAATTGGGAAAAATGTCAGTTTATGGTTGCAGGAGGAATTGTACTTGGGCATAAAATTTCTGAAAATAACATGGAAGTAGATCTAGAAAAAGTTCAAGTTATTGTTAAATTACCGCCTCTTACTATGGTTAGATGGGTAAGAAGTTTTCTAGAACATGCTGGTTTCTACATGCATTTTATAAAAAAATTTTCAAAAATTACTATGCCACTATGTCAATTTTTAGAAAAGGATACAAAATTTAATTTTAATGTGGAATGCGTAAAAGCATTTGAATTACTGAAAGAAAAATTAATCACTGCTCCTATAATAGTTCCACCTGATTGAGAGAAACCATTTGAAATAATGTGTGATGCTAGTGATCTTGCTATTGGAGTTGTTTTAGGGAAAATGTATAATAAAGTTTTTAAAGTAATATATTATACTAATAAAATTATAAATGATGCTCAAATTAATTACACAACTACTGAATGAGAGTTATTAGTTATTATTTATGCCATTGATAAGTTTAGACCTTACTTAATTTGATCGAAATATATAGTGCATACATACCATTTTGCTATCAAATATTTGATACAAAAGAAGGATGCTAAACTAAGATTAATTAGATGGATACTTCTACTGCAGGAGTTTGATTTTGTGATAGTAGAAAAAAAGGGAACTAAAAATCAAATAGTTGATTATTTGTCTAAACTAGAACAAGAAATATTAACTAATTTTGCAAATGAATTTTTAGAATCTTTCCTTGATGAACAATTGTATATTATTGATATAAAGGATATACTGTGGTATGCCGATATAATAATTATATTGTGGGTGATATTCTTCCACCATATGTAAAGAATCAACAATTAATGAAATTTATTCATGTTGCAAGGTTCTATTTTTGAGATGACCCATATTTATATAAACAGTGTAAAGATTTGATCATTAGGAAATGTGGCCTTACGAAGAAACTAAACAAATAATTGAACGATGTCATGATTTTGAATTTGGAGGATACTTTGGAACTAGTAGTAAGCTGGATTTTATTGGGTTACTCTTTTTAGAGATGTTAATGATTATATTAAAATGTGTGATCAATGTCAGTGCGTAGGAAATATTTCTAGAAGAAATAAAATGCCTCTGAATTACACATTAGAAGTTGAAATTTTTTTATGTGTAGGGATTAGATTTTATGGGACCATTTATGCCTTCATTTGGAAATTTATATATATTGCTTGCTGTTGATTATATGTCCAAATGGATTGAAGCTATTGCTCTAACAAAATGTGATGCTTGAAGTGTTTCAAAATTTTTAAATAGAAACATTTTTACAAGGTATGGAATGCTGAGAGTGATTAATATGGATGGAGGGTCCCATTTTAGGAATAAGAGGATCGAGAAATTGATTAGAAAATTTATTATGCATATATTATCTACTGCTTATCATCCCCAAACTAGCGGTCTAGCAGAGATATCAAATCGTGAAATAAAGTGAATTTTAGAAAAATTTTTAAATCCTGATAAATTGGATTGGTTTGCTAGATTAGATACTGCATTATGGGCATACAGAACTGCCTATAAGACTCATATTGTAATGTCCCCATATAGACTTATTTTTTGTAAAACATGTCACTTACCAGTAGAGTTAAAACATAAAGCATTTTGGGTTACTAAGGAATTTAATTTTAATCTAAAGGATGCTGGTGAAAAAATATTATTGCAACTCAATAAACTTGAAGAGATTAAAAATGAAGCATATGGTAATGCAAAAATCTATAAAGAGAAAATGAAATATGGCATGATCGGAGGATTACAAAAAAGAAATCTGAACCTGGACAAGATGTTCTATTATATAATACTAGATTGAGATTATTTTCAAGAAAATTGAAATCTAGATGGTTAGGATCATTCAATGTGATTAAATTCTATCATTATGGAACTATTGTTATTAAAGATCCTAAAACTGGAAAGATATTTAAAGTTAATGGGCATCGATTGAAACATTATTATGAAGGGCATATGCCACAATTTAAAGAAATCTTGATGTTGAGTCATCCTGAATAAATATTGGTACGTCGGGCTGACGACATTAAACTAAGTGATTTATGAGAGACAACCCATATATATATATATATATGATGCTGGCGGCTGGGGATGTTGCTCTGCTAGGGTTTCTGGCAAGATGATGGAGTGTAGCTGCTGTTGCTTGTTGGTGGTGGTAGAACTCTTTACTGTTTCTGCTTTTTCTTCCTTGGCACAGTTTCTTTGGGGGCTGTTGCTTCATCCCCTACTAACTTTAGTGGCACTGTTCCATTGGTTTCTTCTTCTTTTGTCCCCTTACTAGTTTTTTGAGGCTTCATTCCTGCTGAACTCCCTTTGGGGAGGAAAACTTCACTGGCCTCTTTTGCTGCTTGGGTATCAGAAGTGACTGGCTTCTTTGGGAAAAATCTCTCTTAGGTTTCTCTGTTTACTTCTGGATAGTCTTTACTGTCTAGTTAAATCATAACCTGCTTGTTTTTGGAAGGGTGATGGCCTCTTCCATTAACATTCTGACTGACTCCCAATGGACAAAAGCAACTTATGCTGGAGTGGTGGGGAAATCCACTGACTCTTTACAAGATTATGACCTTCTAGTATTCCCACATGAATTCCATGATACTGCTACTGGAAAAGGAAGTAGCCCTTGTATTCACCCTCTTGGATCTAAAGAGGTTGAAACAGCTATGTACTTCACTACCAAGGAAATTGATGCTTTAAGAGAAGGTTAAGTTCACTCTAGTGGGCAAATTTCAGCTAGGACATCCAAAAATGGAGCTAGTTAGAAGTTTTTTTGAATCT
>NEWO01001083.1:136168-163091 GCA_003013225.1 Phalaenopsis aphrodite | reverse complement strand
TTAAAAAAAAATCATGACAAACCATTTAAAACTACCCAAATTGATCAAAACACCAAAATTTCCCCAAAATTCTCAAAATACAACTAAATTTGCAAAAATTACCATAATACCCTTTACATTCCAAAAATTTGCAAAACCTCCCAAATAATTCCAAACCTCCTCTAAACCAATCCCTACCACCCAATTGGCCCAATGTGACCAAATTGACCAATTTTGACCAAAATCTCAACTTTTTTCCTAAAATCCCCGAATCTCCAAAATTACTCCAAAAATTCCCAAAATCCCCAAATTCACTCTAATGTCCCTAAAATAAATTTGAATTGCCCAATTTCTTTAATTATGCCCAAATTCACCAAAGTTGCCTAAATTTCTTAAATTGCCCCTAAAGGCACAAAACCCCAATTTGCACCTGATTGATTAGCCCAATTTTCATCCAATTCACTCCTAACCAAACCAATTTCAAAGTTCAAACCCAATTTCAATCAAACCTAAGCCCAATTTGATTAGCCCATGGTTAATTTCAATTTAAATCCTTAATGCATACTTTAAAAGCCCATACCCATATGTACTTTCAAAATCCCATGACATTAATTTTTAAAAGCCCCAATTTGAGCCCACATAGCATAAATCCATTCTTCATCATCCTATTTTAATTCAAATGTTCATCATGGGCATCTTGACAATCATACCATGCATAAACATGAGATTTTATCCAAAATTGGGCATGATGATTTTCTCATTTAAATGCATAAAAATCCTAAATTCCTTCTGCCTGAAATATTTCCATGAGCTCATGCATAGCATGACATGTCTTATGGAGTCGTCCATGGATATCATAAACTCAAATTTGCTATAAATGACAAAATGAGGTGACTCTTCACTCTCCCTCCTTCATTTGGACTTTCCCTCTTCATGATACATCTAGATCTCTCTCTCATAACCAAGAGAGCCATTTAACCTCATTTAAATCTTCCCTTGGGTCAGTGTTCCCCTTTTCTTTTTCATACTCCTACTTCGGAATCCACTACTAAGAACTGGATGTAAGTTTCTTAATAACATAAGCGAAAAACTTGATCCCTCTCTGGTACGATAGTACTATTATGTATTCACAGTTAGATTATTCATTCTCTTTATTTATATTTCTTTCTTTACAACTGTGCCCAAAACTTCGTGCGTTGTTGTTTTAAATATTAGGATACTACACAAGTATATGTATCGTTATAAAGTAATATAAAACTTTTTGATTAAGCCCCAAAATATGGAACCCACGGGGAGAACTATAATATCTTAAGAAGAAATTAGATAATAAACTCTACTTTAAAAGAATCTTACTCAAACTATAGATACTATGGTAGCAATGAACATTTGATTCATTTTGGTAATTTTTATAATTGAAAATAAAGTAAACAACTAACTAAATTTAACTAGATATTTTTAAGATGAAAGCAATACAAATAAAATATATTTTTCCTTATCATGAATTAATAACAAGTACAAGAATTCTATTGTGAAAGCTTTAAATTGTGTTGTGCCAAATAGAAGCAATATTATTTCTTACCCTTCTTTACCCTTACTAGAGATGTTATAAAGAACATTGGCTAATCTAAAGTTATAATTATTCTGAAGGTGAGCTAGGTAGGGAAGATACTAGTTATCACTCTAGAGTTCCCTCTTCTCCCTCCACCTAGGGGCTAACCTCTCGTATCAAGACCTCAAATAATAGTTTGAATTGGAAGCTTTAGTCTGTTACTCTAAAGTCTTCTAACTCTACACTCTACAAAGTTTATTTTCCTATTTACTTGCACTCATATATATGAATTATATTTTTATCCATACATTCTCATGTGATTCTAGCAATAGTTCACTGAGACAATATCATCATGGATCTTACATGTTCTCACAATAAATTTTAACAGCTTAATTGGTCAAATAAAGAAGTAAATGAAGTACAAGGATTAAATCATCACAACTTATTCCAACATTATAGATCAATACTTCACACAACTTCCATCCAACACTTAATTACTTATCATTTTAAGGAAAAAAAATAAAAGAAAACAACTCAGAATTCAAGGAGAAAACACAAAAAAAATTAAGCCTAAAAGTACAAATCATATAAAACACAAGAAGTTTAAATAAAAACCAAATATAGTCACAAAGATAAAAACTTATCTCAAATTTTTCTCCACCAAACTCTTGAAGTTTCTTTGAATCTCTTCCTTTCTCATATAATCCTTTCTAGGTCTGGTCACCCAACCTTAGAGGGTTAAAATCTCTCTATCTCACTAACAATGTACAATGAATTCTTACTTAAAACTATCTAATCACTTTCTCCTTCACTAGGAATAAGAAAAGTGAAAAGAAGCCCTAAGTAAGATCCTACAACTCCTTACTTTCTACTCTCTAAACGTGTCCTAAGTCTTCTATATATCTATCTATTTCCATTCAATCCAAGTCCTCCTTTTTATAGTTTTCCAAAAGGTGTTTTGATCTCTCCTTATCCATTTCAATGTATTATCGTGCCCATTAAATGTAATCCACATTTTCACCAAGAGTTGCTTCAAACACCCTTTCAAAATTTGTCCAAAAAATCCTTTAATTTTCATCATAATTACCTAGTGCGTAAGCATGAGGTCTTTGGTCCTTAGAAACAACCTTTTCAGTCTCCTAGCACGTAAGCGTCAATCTTGGGCGCTTAGTCGCCACAGTTCAATTTCACACCTTCTTCATTTTTGCTCCAAATTTGATTTTTTTTCACTCCTTTAACTGATGCGCTGAAACTTGGGTTTAAATTAATAATAAATATGCAATATAAATTAAATAACTAATGTAACTTTAATGAAAATAATTTATCTTTAAAACCTCTTTTAAACTCCCAATTCCCTTTTACATATAACGCTAGTATACGTATCGTTCAAGTAATACAGAGCTCTAATGGAGTCCTAGTTATTAATCTCACAGGGATGCTAAAAATATATATAAGCTAGCTATTTATACTCTATTCTTAAATTAAAAAATAAAAAAAAGTAAAGTATGAAGTTTGAAGTTAAACTACTCAAGCAAAAAGCTACAAAATATGCAAATATACCACTATAACAGTTATGTTAAACTAGATGCTAAACTTTCAAAAGTAAAATTACTGAAATAAAACAAATGTGTTTTTGTTGACAAAAAGTTCAAGTATGAGAAAACACCCTTCCCATTTACAATGAAAATATTGCTTGTGAATAAATTGAAATCATATAAGAAATATATTTAAAAAATATTTTGTGTTAAATAGGAGGAATCCTATTCTCTACCTCTTCCGAGCACTATAAAGAATATTAACTAATCCAGAGTATGGTCCCTAATTCCGTAGTTATGCTTGGAGGATACCGACTATCACTCAAGAGCTCCCACTACTCCCTCATTTGAGGGCTAACATGCTTTCATTAGTTTCCAATCAACTGAACTAAATTGGGGATTCCAATCTGTCACCTAAAAATCTTCCAATTATACATCCAAAAAAGTATATTTCCTTATTTATTTGCACCCAATTCATAGATGACATACTCTCCCATGAAATCAAATGTGATTCTCCCTTTGTTGTAGAAATCATATCCCCTTTTTAGAGCACATATTTTTCAACGCATTTTAACAGTTCAATTGGCCCGATCGAAAAGTAAATGAAGATCAAAGTTCAAATCATCACGAATTATCAACATTTAAAACTGTAGAAAACAAAATCAATTCTTTACAAAAATATTTTTTCAAAGTAGGGAGAAGGATAACGAAGAATACTCAGAATTCATGAGAATGATACAATAAAACACGGACTTCATATATAAAAACAAGTTTACAAACAAAAGAAATGAAAAATACAACTTATCTCACAATCCTTTCCAAGCAAATCCCTAGAAGTTCTCTCTAAGCCTTTCTCTATTTGCAAGCACTCTCAATTCTCTCTTAGAAGTGTAACGAAGAAGAAATCTCTCACCTTCCATCTCCTCTTGCAACCCTAGAAGACAATCTCCAAGCCCTTGACTTTCTCTCTCTATCTCTCCTTCTTGGTTCTCACGCCACCTCTCTTTTTTCGCTTCCCCTTAGAAGTTCTTCTCCAATTCTATTTTATTTTGGGCTACCTCCTCTGAAAAGAGTTTCAATTTCCCTCCAAAATTCAAAATTCAAACCTTTAAATTTAAAAGATGTGCCTATTTGATCCAAGAGTCAAATCCCTTTAAATTAGAACCTTTTAAAGTGTCTAGATGCATTGAATCGCTCCATTTGGGTGTTTAGAACATGTGTCCCTTTTAACATTCACACTAAATTCATCTCGAGCCGCCTTAATTTGAAAAAGTCACACGTGGCGCATCATGCGCCAGCTCTCTGGATTTTGGTGCATCATGCGCCAATCCCCAAAATTGGCTGTTTTTGCTCCAAATTTTGCTCTTTTTACCATTTTTACTCCAAATGCCTAAAAATTGTATACCTGCAAAAAAACACAAAAAATATATTTCTTTAAAGTGAAATATCACAAAAAATAGGCATAAAAATGGTACTTAAAATAATATATTATTTTTGTGTATCAAAATCCCCCAAACATAAATGTTGTCCTCAAGAGATTAACTTATCACTTCTATACTCTAGTTCAATAAATAGAATAGCAAAAATTAAGAAAAACCTTTAATAACTTGGGTTCAAACTCCAAGTCTAGGAATATCTAGTAATCAAATTTAAGATTTCTGAATCTTTATTCATTTTAAGAAGAATTTCAATTTGTCATGCTAAGGACATTTAAAACATTCATATGAAAAGAACTTCATGAAAAATTTACCAGGAATGCTACTAATACTTCAATATAAGTTTAGAAAGTGTAATAAAGCTCCTTCCTTAAGTTGATTCAAGTGAAGCCAATTTTTTATTAGACATCTTCTAAAGCTTTTCCTCACCCTTATTTTTCTTTTTCTTTTCTTTTTTCTTTTAGGATCCTTTTAATCCTTTTTTTTTCTTTTTCTTTTTCCATTTTCATATAAGGATTACTATATATGGATAGCCTTTAATAGTTTTGAACTTCATTATCATCTTCTTAAAATCAAAACTCCACACCTCACCTTACTTAATAAAGTCATATTAGTTTATGATTTTTCATAAAGCCTCATTCCTTTCTTCTTACATGAAACTCTAAAATTCTTAACACTTCAAAAATACAATTTTCCTTTACTTAAAATAAAAAAAAACATTGTCTTATCCTATCATACCAAATATCTTTAACTTTAAAATTGATCTTCATTATTAAAAAAAATTTAACTAAATTTAATATAATATTTATAAATATAAGTATAGTCATTTAAAGTTAAATCTTCAAATCCCATGTCATATTAAATTAATTTTGAAAAATATAGTTACTTAAGGACAAATAAAATTTAGTTTTCTCCATTTCAAAAGAATTTTTTCTTTCCCCAAAACTTAAAATTTTAAATTTTTTAAAAAAATTTAGTACAAAATTTTAGTTGGTGAAAGAAAACATTAAATGCCTGAAAATAAAAACTAACATGGAGAGGATTTCTGAACATAAAGTTGGTTCTGTATACTGCAGGTACTAACTGTAAAACTACATATAGGCTTTAAAGCATTAAATAAAACATAATATATTCTAAAGAATTTGCTGGGAATTAAGAAATACTAAGATTGAAAAATAAAAACTGGAAATACTACACATTTAACAAGCTCAAACTGAAATTACTAAAACTAAAATTGAAAAGTAAAAAGTCTACTATTACTATTACAAATTATAGGTATACAATACAACATGAAAATCTTAAATCCAACAAGTCTTAAACAAAAGTGCAACATAGTACAAACAAATATACAAACAACACATAATATCAAATCAAACTTAAACTAAACTATTAGTCCTCATCTCCATCCTCACCATCTTTATCATTTTCTTCTTCTTGTTCTCTTGCCTCTCTATCTTCATCATGAATGGGGGCATTCGGAAAAAAGCTGAGGAAAGCAGGAAAGTTCACATTAGGTTCACCCATGAAGTGTCTAACAATAGCATTATGAAAATTTATATCATGTTGAACTCTCCTCTGCTGATATTCATTATTATATGCATTCCTTGATTCTATCTCTCCCAACTGAGTCTGTATATTAATGATATCATATTGTTGACTCATGAACTGGTCCATAATGCCTTCCAACGATGCAGAACTAGAAGTAGATGCCCCTGCAGCAGATGTAGAAAGCTTATCCCTTCTTCCACTTCTAGACTTAGTAAACGATTCTACTCTTTGAATCATGTGCCTCTCAATCGGATTCTGAGGCTGTAATCTCTCTTCATTTCTATGAGATTCAACTCCTGATTGTTCACATATAGTGAAAATCAGTGCAGGATATCCCAAGCATCCAGCAGTAGCACTACCAGCAATCCTCTGAGTGTGATGAACTATTAGTGCACTAACGTATATTGCCTTCATGTTTTGAATGCAATAGTTCAACACAACTCGATCCTTTGTAACATCAGAAAGATGATTTATAGGTAAAAGTCTGGCAGAGATGATGTGACTGAATCGTCAACATGGGAGCGGGGAAGTTAGCTATTTTGTTATTCTTTATCTTACACTCCCCTCTTCCATCAATCAGAAAAGCAATGACTTCTTCCAGTGATGAATCAGTGATAACATAAGCAACATATTCATCATGGAAGAAATTCCTCAGCCCATATAATGCATTAATCCTTTCCGAGGTAAACTCAACTTGCGTACCTCTCACTAGAATATGATCTCCCATAGTGAACCTTAGGTTGACATAGAACTCCCGAACCATCAGGACGATCACTATAGTAGTGAAGTAGCAACATCGCTCCCAATTTATGGCGAGAATCAACCTTTCAACCTCGCCTCCTGGGTTCGCAAACACCCTTTCCTGGATCAATATCTGGGTCTCAATTTGTGTATTATAATAGTGTTGAGCCTTGAAATTAACAAAATTTCTTGCATAAAATTCACCCTACGTTCTTCCTCTTTTGGTAAGAAAATTTTCACCATGAGTTTTCTTTAAGCGTTTTCATTAAAAATCTCATTTTTTGTATCTCTCAAAATCCATGTTGAAAATTAAAAATTTCTAAGTTAAATTGAAGCTCTTACCAAAAGAAGATGAATTCTTCGATTTTTGGCCTCCAAATCCTTCTCCTTAGCCCACAATGTGAAGCCCTAGACTGAAGGTTGGAGGTGGAAAATGACCAAGTGGCAAAAATGGAGGTTTTCCGTACGATTTTGTAGTTTTTTTTGGGCAAGCAGGCGTGTTCGGACCTTTGGCGCACCATGCGCCAAATCTGGCGCATCATGCTCCAAATCTTGTGCATCATGCACCACATCTGGCGTTTCATGCACCAAGGATCTGTAAGTTGGCGTATCATGCCTCAAAGCGCTTTTTTTGCCAACTCTCAGTTTTTGTGGAAATCTGCTCAGTTTCGCTTTATGTCAACCTCTATTTAACTCAAATAAACCTTTCTAAGCATAATTAAACATCAAACTAACACTAATTTTTTCAAAAACAACACAAAACTCATATTTATTTGGGAAATCCGTGTTATTACAAACTAACATTTTTTAAGCCAACACATAACAAATTCAGTGTTCTAAAGCAAACCAGCATCCTAACACTGAAATCTAAACATCAAACTTCAAAGCACTAAATATAGATAGTGCAACAATAGAAAGTAGAGGTAACCCAACATAAAAAAGTAAAATAAACAATATTAGACAAAATGTTCCATGCTTAACTCAACTTTAAACATCTTCTTCACTCTCGTCCTTCTGGATATCTCCCATAGACTTGTAGTGCACATACAGATTGCAGAAGGGCCTAAATGAAAATTCATCAGTTAAAATTTTCTCCTCAATCTATGCATGCTTCTTAAACATACGTACTAGACCATATTCAATATGCCTTGTATGATCAAAATGTTACTTGAGTCTCCAATCCGAGTGATCTAGCATTTCAGAAATATTCTCAATTACATGCATAAGATTATGCACATCTTTCTCTATCTTCTTAATTATGTTTGAAAGTGCACTCGAGTTGTAGTAGGGCTGAATAAGTGATGAATTCTAGGATTGTTGATCCATTAGTACATTCATATCATTTCATCTCCCATTCCAATGCAATTGCAGTAGACTTCAGGATCCATCAGTTTCCAAGGTAGTAGCACTTTCTCCCAACTTTCATAAGGTACTTGCGATTGACTGCAGAGTTGGAAAATAGTAGATGGATGTCCCAATCCAGTTAAAGATCCATTCACAATCAAATTCAAAACTGATTTTACAATTATGGCTCCAATATCAACAGGCTTTCCAGTTTGAATACTATAGTTCAAGATAAAACTCTCCTTAGTGACCGTACTAATTTCCATGCCTTTGAAGTAAGATTTAAGAATGATGAAGAAAAACTCACATTCCCATCATCTCCAACTTCCCAATTAGCATCTTCATCCTTAAGGTAACGGTAGAGTTCATCCATGTTGTCTCTTGTAGTGGTAAAATCTACATAGTGGCTGACATGAACATTCTTGATCATAAACATTGATTCTCGAAGGAGTGAACTGCACAAACCTGCCTCGCATGTAGATCATTCCTTAGTTGATCCCATGAACATTTGCATAAAATTGTTTCACCACAGGGATAACTATAGAAGCAGTAGTGTAGCAAAGCACTTTTAATGCCTATGCGTAATAACTTCTTTGACTAGAGTATTTGGCGTGTTGAATCCTCGATTCACAAATCCCTTCTCTTCGATAAGTCTCTTCTTAACTATAACTTGATCATGCAACTTCTGTGCATCAAAATTAATGAACTTTCTTTGATTGAAAATGCCAAATTTAATGGAGTTTCTAGAGTGGGAAGCCATAGGATTTGAACAGTGGTAACTCTTCCCTCATTTTCCCCCTTAAAATTTGTCTTGGAGTCGATTTTTAGGAGTTATTTGAATGTGTCCCACCAAAAACTCCCAAAAAATCACCATTTGAAATGTTTAAGTCATTTTCATCTTTGCGACACATCATGCGCCAGCTCTCTGGAATTTGACACATCATGCGCCAATTCCAAAGTTTTGGCCGTTTTGATTTTGATTAAATAAATTCTCAGTCTTTTCATAACATTAGGAAAACAAAGATGTTTCTAAACATTTTTCTAAAATACATGGATAACATAAAGACATAAACATAAACATACATAACAAAAACTCAAATATCAAAGTAAACAATGATACATATGGGTTGCCTCCCACAAAGAGCTTGGTTTAATGTCGTCAGCCCGACATTCCCAGTCTCATTCTGGGTGTTCCAACATGATAGTCTCTTTAACATTTGGTCTTCGACTATTAAAATAAGCTTTCAATCTGTGCCCATTCACTTTAAATATTCTTGCAGTCTTGAGATCTTTAATATTGACTGTTCCATATGGGATAGACTTTTATAACTCTGAATGACCCTTTCCACATAGACTTCAATTTTCCAGGAAATGATTTCAATCTTGTATTATATAATAAAACTTCTTGTCTTGGTTCAAATTCTCTTTTTTCTAACTTCCGATCATGCCATTCTTTCATTTTTTTCCTTATAAATCATCGCATTATCGTAAGATTCATTCCTAATTTCCTTAAACTCATTCAATTGCAATAATCTTTTCTCACCAGCTTCTTTCAAGTTGAAAGTAAAATCTTTTATCGTCCAATAAGCTTAATGTTCCAATTCAACTAGCAAGTGAAAAGTCTTCCAAAAAATTAATCTATATAAGAACATTCCTATAGGTGTCTTATAAGCTGTCTTGTATGCCCATAATGCACTATCTAATCAAATAGACCAATTCATTTTTTTAGGATTAATACTCTTTTCCAAAATTCTCTTAATTTCATGATTAGATACATCCGCTAAACCACTAGCCTGAGGATGATAAGGAGTTGCAATTTTATGTATTATATTATATTTTCCCACCAATCTTGCAACTGTTACATTTCTCAAATAAGATCCTCCATCAGTAATGATTACTCTCGGCATACCAGATCTTTTAAAAATATTTTTAATTAAAATTTTGAAACACTCCGAGCATCACATCTAGGTAAAGTGATTGCTTCTATTCATTTTGAAACATAATCCACCGCAATCAATATATATATATTTCCAAATGAAGGTATAAATGGTCCCATAAAATTTAATCCCCATGCATAAAAAATTTCAATTTCCAAATTAAAATTTAGAGGCGTTTCATTTCTTCTAGAAATATTACCTACTCTTTGACACTGATCACCTGTTTATATATATATATATATATATATATATGCTTTTGATAAATTCATATCATATTTAATTATTTAATTGAAACAAAATGTGTTGTGCATACTGATCATTCTATTATTAAATATTTAATAAAAAAATGATGCAAAACTAAGACTGATAAGATGGATTCTTTTTATGCAAGAATTTAACTTTGAAATAGTTGATAACAAGGGAGATGATAATCAAATTATTGATCATCTGTCCAGAGTTGAATTAGAAAAATCACTCTGTTTTGACAATGAAATTAATGAACATTTTTCAGATGAAAATTGTTCAATATTAATGAGTGGTGTGTTCCATGATATGCCGATATTGCAAACTTTATTGTTAGTGATATTATACCATATGGTTTGACATATCAATAAAAGAGGAAATTTTTATCGAAAGCTAAGACTTATTTTTGGGATGATCCTTTTTTATATAAACAAAGAAATAATCTAATTATTCAAAGATGACTGCCTTTAGAAGAAACTTATAAAATTATCCAAAAATTTCATGATTCTGATTTTGGGAGACATTTTAGTGTTGATAAAATAACATAAAAGTTTTTGCTATCTGGATTTTATTAACCTACAATCTCTAGAGATGTTAATGCTTATATCAAAACTTGTGATCAATGTCAACGTATAGGCAATATTTCTAGAAGACACGAGATGCCCCTCAAGTATATGTTGTAAGTTGAGATATTTGATGTTTGGGGATTAGATTTCATCGGATAATTTATATCATCTTTCAAAAATTTATATATATTGTTAACAGTAGCTATGGATCTAAATGGATAAAATTTGTTGTTTCATCTCAATGTGTTGCTCAAAGTATTGCAAAGTTTTTAAGAACAAACATATTTTGTAGATTTGGGGATGCCGGGAGTGATCATAATTAATGAGGAAAGTCATTTTAGAAATGTAATAATGGAGAAATTAGTAAAGAAATATCATATCAACCATCGAATTGCTACTACTTATCATCCTCAGATAAGTGGTTTGGATGAATTATCCAATCCTCAAATTAAATGAATTTTGGGAAAATCTGTGAATCCAACAAAAATGGATTGGTCAGTCAAACTTGATTATGCTTTGTGAGCTTATAGGACTGCATATAGAACTCCTACAGGAATGTCCCCATATAGGCTAGTATTTGGGAAAGCTTATCATTTACCAATTGAACTTGAGCATAAAGCATATTAGGCTATTAAGGAATTCAATAATAATTTAAAAGATGCTAGCGATAAAAGACTATTATAATTAAATGAGCTTGAATAGATAATGAATGAATCTTATTAGACTACTAAGATTTATAAAGAAAAGATGAAGATGTGGCATGATCAGAGGATTCTTACTAAAAATTTTGAGTCAGGGCAACAAGTTCTGCTATATAATTTAAGATTAAGATTATTTTCAGGAAAACTTAAGTCCAGATGGATGAGCCCATTTTTTGTGATAAAATTTAATCCCTATGAACTTGTGGATATCCAAGGTCCTAAAACTAAGAAAATATTCAAAGTGAATGGTTACAGGCTGAAACCCTATTTTTTAGGTGATCAACTTAAATTAAATCATCTTATGTTGTTGGGTCAACCAAAATAAGCACTGATTACGCCGGGCTGACGACATAAAACCAAGTCCTTTATGGGAGGCAACCCATAGTTATCAGTGTGTATTTGTTTTAAATGAAATGTTGTTGTGTTTGATTAAAAAAATGTTGAAGTATTTTCGAATATATAATGATATAGTAAGGATTATAAGACCTTAATTAAAGACTTTGATGAGTTAGAGTGCATATTTGGACGTTAAGTAGAACTGTGCTAAAGTAAGCACCGGCGTTTTAGCGCCAAAACATAACACTTAAGCACGGTAGTTAAGAAGAAAAAAAATGTGTAGAATTAATATTATAGAAGGATTAAACATGTTTTAGTGTCTTTAAACGTGATTTAGTGGTTTGTGAACGTGAGTAGTGGGTCTAGGCTGCATCCAAGGCCTATAAATAACATAGGAATGAAGGGAATTTTTACCCCACTTCAAATATTCATTCTAAAGTTTAAGTGAAGCGAAAAATAATGAGAGAACTTGCAAAAATATCTTCTTAGGAGATTGAAATGAAAAAGAAAGAAGAATCAATTAAGAAGAGGTGCGTGAGTCAAAGTGCGCAAGAGTTGTACAACATATTCCTAGTCGTGAGTATAAAAGGAATAGCGGAGAAGTTCACAAAAGATTGAGGCCAATGTGGCCTCAATAAAAAAAGTGAATGAGACTAACACACACTTTGAGCATATCATATGGTAACTCAAAATGAAATTCAGTCATATAAGTCATATAGAAGAAGCAGACAAGGCAGTATATTTGAAAAACAAGTGGATTAAAGAAGACTCAATGAGAGTTTTTCACCACCATCATTCTATCAAATCTATATTCTGAATGCCCCAAGAGAAACAAGTGAAAGTCCAGGATATGTTCCACTGGAAGGAGAATGGAATTAAGTTCTAGAGTATAGTTTGTTTGTTCGTAGTTGTGTTTGTTTGTTTTATGTGTTTTGATGTTAAGTTTGTTTTGTATTTGAATTGATGTGTTTAGGAGATATCTCATCCAACAACCTTTCGATTAAAGAAAATATGTGTAAATTGTGTTTGTATTTTTTCTAAAAAATTAGTTAAAGTGTTTGTTTGTGTCAAAGATTATGTGTTATTTAACGTTGAATCAAAATTGTGAAAATTTGTAAGTTTTGAGAAGGAGGAGAATAGAAGGGGAATAAAATAGTTATTAAGATTTATAAAACCATTTAAGGGTGGATGACTTAGGTAAGATGTACATTTAACTTAAAAATTGAAAATATTAAAATCAGGACACTGACACCTAAGCGCCAAAACCCCACGCGTAAGCGCAGGTTACTAATTCACAAAAATAATATACTATTTTAAGTACCATTTTTATGCCTATTTTTGGTGATATTACACTTTAAAGAAAAGTATTTTTTTGTTTTTATTGTAGGTATACCATTTTTAGGAATTTGGAGCAAAAAATGGCAAAAAGAGCAAAATTTGGAACAAAAACAACCAATTTTGTTGTTTGGCGCATGATGCACCAAAATCTAGAGAGCTGGCACATGAAGCGCCAGGTGTGAATTGTTTAAATTAGGGTGATTTGAGACAAATTTTGCGCAAATTTTCAAAGGGAAACTTGTTCTAAACACCCAATGGAGTGATTCAATGCATCTAAACACTTTGGAAGGTTCTAATTTAAAGGGATTTAACTCTTGGATCAAAGAGGCACATCTTTTGAAGTCAAAGGTTTGACTTTTGAATTTTGGAGGGAAATTGAAACTCTTTTTAAAGGAGGCAGCCTAAAATAAAATAGAGTTGGAGAAGAACTTCTAGGGGGAAAGAGAGGTGGTGTAAGAACTAAGAGGGAGAGATAGAGAGAGAATATGAAGGGCTTGGAGATTGTATTCTAGGGTTGTACGAAGAGAGGGAAGGTGAGAGTTTTCTTCTTCATTAAACTTCTATGAGAGAATTGAGAGTTCTTGTAAAGAGAGAAAAGCTTAGAGAGAACTTATATGGATTTTCTTGGGAAGGATTGTGAGATAAGGGTTATTTTTCATTTCTTTTGTTTGTAAACTTGTTTTTATATATGAAGTTTGTGTTTTATCGTATCATTCTCATGAATTCTGAGTAGTCTACTTTATCCTTCTCCCGACTTTGAAAAAATTATTTTGTGAAGAATTGATTTTGTTTTCTACCGTTTTAAATGTTGATAATTTATGATGATTTGAACTTTGATATTTGTTTACTTTTTGATCTGGCCAGTTGAATTGTTAAAATGTGTTGAGAAACATATGTTCTAAAAAGGGGATATGATTTCTACAATAAAGGGAAAATCACATGTAATTTCATGGGAGAGTATGTCATCCATGGGATTAGGTGAAAATAAATAGGGAAATATACTTTGTTATATGTAAAATTGGAAGATTTTAAGGTAACATATTAGAATCCTCAATTTAGTTTAGTTAATTAGAAACTAATGCCAGCATGTTAGCCCTCAGGTTAGGGAGTAGTGGGAGCTCTGGAGTGACAGTAAGTATCCTTGCACCCTAACCACAGAATTAGGGACCAAACTCTAGATTAGTTAATGCTCTTTATAGCTCTCGGAAGAGGGTAGAGAATATGATTGCTCCTATTTGACACAAAATAGTTTTTAAATATTTTTTTCAAATGATTTCAATTTCTTCACAAGCCATATTTTCATTGTAAAGGGAAAGGGTGTTTTTCATACTTGAACTTTTCGTCAACAAAAAATATTTTTTTCTATTTCAACAATTTTACTTTTGAAAGTTTAGCATCTAGTTTAACTTAACTGTTATAGTCTTACATTTGAATATTTAATAGAATTTCACTTGAGTAGTTTAAATCTAAACTTCGTACTTTAATCTGTTTTTTTTTAATTTAAGAATATAATATAAATAACTAGCTTATATATATTTCTAGCTTCATGTGGGATTGATATCTAGAACTGCATTAAAGCCCTGTATTACTTAAACAATACGTATACTTAGGTTATATGTAAAAGAGAATTGGGAGTTTAAATGAAGTTTTAAAGATGAATTATTTTCATTAAAGTTACATTATTGTTTGGGTTACATTGCATATTTATTATTAATTTAGTCCCAAGTTTCCGGGCATCAAGTTTTTGGCGTTGTTGCCGGGGAAGTAATGGAAAGTATTAGTTATTTTATTTTATTTTAAAATATTAAAAAAGTGTATTTGTAGTTTAGTTTAAACATTTTCTTGTTTATGTGTGTTGCTTATTTTTAATTACTTGTTTTGTTTTATTTATGCGCAGTATAAGATCTGAAAACTTAGTACCTTACGATTTTGAATTAGAAAGAACTTTTAGAAAAATTTGAAAGCAACAAAAAGAGAAAAATCATTCTAGCAAAATGGCTTGCAACTCAAGAAATGCTAGAAATTAAAATGAACATCATTAGAGACCTTTAAGGGATTATGTTAATCCTACAACAGATGAAATTCATTTGAGTATACAAAACTCTGTTGTAGCTGTCAATTCATTTGAGCTTAAACCGGCTATTATCCAAATGTTATAAATTAATCAATTTGAGGGAACACCAACTGAAGATCCTAATTTACACCTTACTAATTTTCTAGAATTGTGTGCTACATTTAAATATGATGGAGCGTCGAATGATGCTGTCAGACTTAGACTTTTTTCTTTTTCACTGAGGGATAAAGCTAAGATGTGGTTAAACTCATTAGCACCCAGATCTATCAGAAATTTGGGAGATTTATCACAAAATTTTTTATCCAAATATTTCCCACCTTAAAAAACTGTTAAGCTTTGAAATGATATTACATCTTTTTGTCAATTTGAAGGGGAATCAATTTATGAAGCCTGAGAAAGATTTAAAGATCTCCTTAGAAATTGTCCACACAATGTGTTGCTAGATTATTTGACAATTCAATTTTTTTATAATGGATTGGTTGGATCTCTTAGATTGATAATTGATGTTGTTGTTGGTGGATCATTAATGTCAAAACCATTCGATGAAGTATATTCACTACTAATAATTTTAAATGGCCCTTAGAAAGGTTAAATCCAAAAAGAGTAGCTAATATTCATGATTCTGATGCAATATCTATATTAGCTACTCAAATATTCATTGTATCGAATAAGATAGATCGATATGGAATGAATTATTCTCAAACAACACCTATGCTTGAGGAGAACTCATTTGGACAAATGATATAATCTCAATCTTCTTATGAGACTTTAAATGCAATAAACAATTGTTCTAATAATCCTTATGCCAATTATTATAATTATGGTTGGAAGAATTATCCAAACTTTAGTTAGAGTAATAATAACTCGAATGTTGCAAATCCACAATGGGGAAACAATGTTGCGAACCCAGTGGGAAGCTCTAACAATTAAGGAAATCAAGCTTATAAACCTTATTACTCCCCAGGATTTAATAATTGGCAAACTAAGGAGAAAAAGTTATCAATGGAAGAAATGATATTGCAAATGGGAATTCAGTTACAGAGTCAAGGAGTTGCATTCAGAAACATGGAAAATCAATTGGGAAGTATTACTACTGCACTTAGCAATAGACCTCTAGGAACATTGCCTAGTAATGTTGAATTAAATCCTAAAGGCTAGAATAAGGAGAAAATTAAAGCTATTCAACTGAGAAGTAGAAAAGAATTAGAAGAAAGAGTTCAACTAGAAGTTGAAATTGAAAAAGATGGGGTGGAAAATGAAAATTCTAATGAAGATTTTCATTATGAGTCAGAAAGTCCTATTAAACCAATGAAAATCACTGTATGAAGATCACCACCTCCATTTCCTTAAAGATTGAAGTAGAAGTATAGAGATAATCAATATTCAAAATTTTTGGAAAATTTGAGGAAATTGAAGATAAACATTTCATTTGTTGAAGCTTTGGAACAAATGCCAAGCTATGAGAATTCCATGAAGGATATACTTAATAAGGAAGGGAAGTTTGTAGATAATGAGACAATTGCACTCAATGAAGAGTTTAGCGCTATAATTCAAAAAAAACTACCTGAAAAACTTAAAGATCCTGGAAGTTTTACAATTTTTTGTGCTATTGACAAACAATTTTATGGAAAAGCTTTATGTGATTTAGGAATCAGTATTAATCTTATGCCGTTATCGATTTTCAGAAGGTTGGGCTTAGGAGATATTTCACCTACAACTGAACTCTTTAGTTAGCTAATCATTTGATTATCTATCCCAAAGGAATTATAGAAGTTGTTTTAGTAAAGGTTGATAAATCTATCTTTCCCGTTGACTTTATTGTATTAGATATGGAGTAAGATAAAGAAATTCCTATTATTTTAGGAAGACCGTTCCTAGCTACTGGAAGAGCTTTGATAGATATGCAGAAAGGAGAACTAATTATGAGAGTTAGTNTTCCTAGCTACTGGAAGAGCTTTGATAGATATGCAGAAAGGAGAACTAATTATGAGAGTTAGTGAACAAGATGTTACTTTTATTATTACAAAATCAATGAGATACCCTGCAAAAGAACAAGAGATTGAATGCTTCAGAATGAATATGAATAAGTATTTAAGCCATGAATATTTCAAAAAGACATATGAAAGAGAATTTGTAAAGGGATATATGGAATATCAAGATGAGGATAAAATACAAGATGAGTCTAAGGAAGTGAATACGGAAGAACTAAAATATGTTCAGGAAAAATTTAAAATGTTAGATCCTACAGAAAATGACAACAATTTGATTTCATCTATTAAGAAACTCCCCGAACTAGAATTGAAAACACTTCCTAAACATTTGAAGTATGCTTTCTTAAAAGATTTATCTACACTACCTGTCATAGTATCCTCAGAACTAACTGATGCACAAGAACAATAGTTGTTAGAAACTTTGAAAAGATATAAGAAAGCTTTTTGATGGACATTAACTGATATTAAAGGAATTAGTCCTTCAATCTGTATGCATAGAATTTTATTGAAAGATTATCATAAACCAAGAACTAATCCTCAAAGGAGATTGAATCTTAAGATAAGAGAAGTGGTTAAGAAATAAATTATAAAATGGTTAGATGCGGGAATAATATATCCTTTTTCAGGCAGTGCTTGGGTGGGTCCAATTCACTATGTTCTAAAGAAAGAATGTGTAACTGTAATGACAAATGAGCATAATGAATTAATATCAACAAGACAAGTCACTAAATCATGAATCTACATAGATTATAGAAAATTAAATTTTGCCACCCAAAAGGATCATTTTCTTTTACCCTTTTTAGACCAAATGTTGGATAGATTGCTGGGCACAAATATTTTTATTTTTTAGATGGATATATGATCCAGGTTGAATATAGTTGTGTAAAATTTATAAAGTTGACTCCACTTTATAACAGTGCAAAAATATTGATGTGGTATTTTAGTAATAATAACGTTATGCAAGTATACGTATTGTTATCAAGTAATATAAGACTTTATGTTTAAGTCCCAAATATTGATCATACGGGAAATGTTTAAATTTGAAATGATAAATTAACTAGGACATTTACAGAAATCAAATGAAATTACTGTCACTAATTTTGAAAGTTTAAGATACTATTAAAGCTAGATTATTTACTACTAACAAAATTTAAAAGCAGGTTTTAAAATTAATAACTACTAAACTATATTTATGTGATGAAGTTTTCTAATACGAAAAAGCAACTTTACCACTACAATGAGTTTTTGGTAAAATGAGATGAGATAAATGGTTTAAATATGTATTGTGCCAAATATGAGCAATTTTAATTCTCTACCCTGATTCAGTGTTATAGAAAATCATTGGCTAATCCTAGGTTTAGTCCCTAAATCCGTTGCTAGGCTAGGAGGATACTGGCTCCCACTTCCCTTTCTCTGTAGGCTAACTCTTGCTTTAGTTTTTAAACACTAAGATAGAATTAGGGATTTTTAGTATGTCGCCCTAGAAATCTCCAATTCTACACCCAACTAAGTATATTTCCCTATTTATTTTCAGTTAATTCCATGAATGAAATACTCCTTCATGGACTTAAATGTGATTCTCTCTCTATTGTAGAACTCATACTCCATTCCTTGGATCATATGTTTCACAACATATTTTAATAATTCAATTGGCTAGAATGAAACGTAAATTGAGAGAGAAGTTGAAAACCATCACAATTTATTTTAAATTTTAACATTGGCACATCCACATTATCTCTTCATTTCACTATATCTTAGAGTAGGGAGACAGATAAAGGAAACTACTCAAACTTCATGAGAAAGGCACAACAAAACACAAATTTCATATATAAAAGAAAGCTCATACAACAATAATAAACAAACAACACTTATCTGAAACTTTCTCAAAGAAAATCCTTTCTAGCCTCTCTTAGGAAATTTAGGAAGAAGAAATCTTTCACTTCTCTTCCTCTCCATCACTTCTTAGAGATGAATTCACACTTAAACTCACCACAAAAACTCAAAACTATAAAAAAAAATAACTTACTAATGGTGTGGAATGTAGGTGTATAAAGAGGAAAATTGAAATGAGTGGAAGAAGTTGAAATGGTGCGAGGGGGGGGGTGGGTTTTCAGATCAAATTTTGGCCCTAAATAGAGCCTAGGTCTATTCTCCAATAGGTGCATCTAAAAACTCTTCAAAAAGCATCTAAATTTATCAAATCTTTTAGAAACAGGGCTTCCACCGACATAAGTGTCGTCAGCGCCCATCTTGACACCGTCGGTGTCAATGCTCCGTTATTTAATTCCCAAGTTTCTTTCAAATGTTGTCATCGGTGTCATGCTCTGCTATTTAATTCTCAAGTCTTTTTCAAATGGCACTGTCGGCGCGGAACAAATTTTTAACTTCTCCATTTTGACACCAAATTTCCTCCTTTTTGCTTCATTTTTGCTCCAAGTCCCTAAAATCAACAACCTACAATAAAAATTAAAAAATATCTTCCATTAAAGTGCAATATCACAAAAAATAGGTATAAATTATGGGTCTAAAACAGCATATATTTTTGGTGTATCAAAATCCCCAAACTTAAATGTTACTTGTCATTAATTAACTCTTTTTTTACATAAAAATATAACTTATGGTAAAGATTTTAACTTCTAGATTTTCATATCTTAGTTCACTAGATAAAATAACATCACTTAAGAAATAAATTAAAATAAATCCTCTTAATAATAAAGGTATAAGAATATCTGGCAGTCAACTCAAAGATTTTTGACTCTCTATTCATTTCAAGAAAAAATATTCATATTAAAACCACTTAGAATATCCATAAAAAAAAGAACTTCATGAAACTTTACTAGGAAATATGCTAATACTGAAATATAAGATTAGGAAATGTAGCCAAACCTTTTTTAAGTTGATTCAAGTGAAGCCAATGTTTAATTAGACATCTCCTCAAGCTTCTCCTCATATCTTTTTTCTTTTCTTTTTCTTTTTCTTTTCAGGATCATTTTCAATCTTTTTTCTTTTCTTTCTTTTTTTATGTGAGGATTACTGTATCTGGATAGCCTTTAATGATTTTGAACTTCACTATCCTCTTCTTAAAGTTAAAAACTTTTCACATTCCTTCACTTTATAAATTTATATTAGCTTTAAAGTTTTTTATAAAGTTTTAATATTTTCTTCTTACATGAATCTCTAAGATTTTTAATACTTAAAAAATACAAATTCCTTTACTTAAAATAGAAAAACATGGTTTTATTCTATCATACCAAATACCTTAATCTCTAAAATTAACCTTTATTATTAAAAAAATTTACTTAAGTTTACTATATATTTAGAAACATAGATATAGTTATCTAAAGTTACCCTCTAACACCAAAGGTCATGTTAATTTTTTTTTTAAATGTTTTGAAAAAATAACTAATTGAGGACAGATAAAATTAAGTCTCTTTTCTTTAAAAAGGAATTTTTCTTCCCCCCAAACTTAAATTTTTAAAAGATTTTAAATGAAGAACTGAAAAATTAAGGGTTAAAGAAAACATTTAATACATAAAGAAAAGACATACGTGTTGATGGTTCTGATTTGAAACTTAACTCTAAAATATTGCACGTGTTAATATGAAAAGCTACAAGACTTAAAACATTAAATAACACATAATACATATAAAAATTTTCCTATAAAGAGTTAACTACAAATACATCCAACTAAAAACTAATAACTTCTAGTAGTTTCACAACTCTAAAGTTCACAACACAGCATCTAACAAAATAAAGTATCACAATCCACATACAAATAGTCTTAAAAATAAAGTACAATTAAACATAACCTAAACAAGAATCTAACTAAAGCATCACCAATCATCATCATCATCTTCTTCTTCTTCTACATCCAAATTCTACTGCTGATATGGAGTAAAAACAAAGTGAGTAGGCAACTAAACTTAGTGATCACCCTTCATGAATTTGGCCATTGCATCATCATAAGCAGCATCATATTCAAACTTTTGTCTAATCAAATCATCAAAGTGAGCATTTCTACCCCCATATTTTCCATTCTATGATTAATTCTCAAAATATTTCCCTGTTGGATCATCATTTGCTCCATAAGTTCTTGGATAGTAAGGGTACTAGAAGTACCTCAAGTAGAAGGAATTTCCCTAGTCCTACTTCCAGATCTACATCCAACATGAGATTCATAAGTCTTTATATTGGCAGACCCAATAGGTTTTAGAGGTTCAATGCTCTCCTAGTCTGGTTTATAATCAATTCCTGCATGTTCACATAGTGTGAAGATCAGTGCAGGGTGTGCTAAACCTTCAGAATTCTCTCCAAAAGTAATAGATCGAGTGTTATTATAAACAATATAGCCTACATCTATTCTTTTCATCTGCTGGATACAGAAGTTTGAGATGGCTCTATACCTTGTAACCTCACTATGATGATTTAATGGAATCATTCTTCCAGAAATAAAATAATGTTAGGCCTTAGATACTAAATTTAACATAGAAAGAGGAAAGTTTACCTTAACTCCATTCTTCACCTTCCAAGTTCCTCTTTCATCAGTAAGAAAATAAATTACCTCATCCAAGACCTCATTCGTAGTAGAAAACGATTTGTACTGGCAGCTATACACATCTTCCAACTGATAAAATTCATTAATCTTCCTTGGAGTAAACTCCATCATTTTCCAACGAACAAACACAAAGTCTTCAGAAGTCTCCTTAAAATTGGCGTAGAACTCAATCACTCCACCAATAATCGCCTTGACAGTAAAGTAGCAGAAATTCTCCCACTGCCGAGCGTTGATTAATTTCTTGACTTCTCCTCCCAGATTTTTAAATCCTTGATCCGAAATCACTATTTTAGTTGTACGTAGACTATTGAAGCAAATGTTGGCTTTGTAATTGAAAAACTTTTGATCATCAATATCTACTTTTCTCTTTCCTTTGTTCATTCTAGGTGTCATGGTAAATCTAAAAAAAAATTGATAAAATCTAAATAAATTCCCAAAATTTCAAAAATCACAATGTGAAATGTTTTAAATTTAAATCTTCTAAGTAAGAGTTCTTCAACAAAGAATTTTCTTAAAATCATCCAAAAACAAAATCTCAAAATTTTGGATCTCGCAATGTAAGATAAATCCTTGGTGAAAATAAAAAAATTTGAGTTGAAAGTGTAGCCTTACCTAGAGAAGATGAAATCCAAACTTTGTTTGCCTTAAAATTGCCTCAAATCCGAGCAACAGCAAGCCCTAGGTGCAAATCCGGAGGTTGAAGGTGACTCAATTGGTAAAAATGGTGTTTCACTATGTAAATTGCAAATTTTAAAGGTTTTTGGGTCAGTTTGAGTTTAGGGCGCTGTCGGCGTCCATGTCGACGCTAATGGACAAAAAATCCATATTTTGATTTTTTTTCAATTTTCAATTTTCTCTCAATTTACTCCAAAGTTTATTTAATCTTTTTGAACATTAATTTTTCATCTAAAAATAATTTACAAACTAACATTTTCACAAACAACACCAAACTAACTTTTATATCTGAAAATACAATTTTTTATAAATACATTTTTCTAATCACATTTCCATATCTTCAATTAAGCATCAAAATCAAGCCACAATACTAGAACGCTAACACAAAACTATACACATAATCAAAGTTCTAAAGCAAAGTAAATTAAATCAAATCCGCACAATTACATTAATGCATAAGTAATTTAAAATAGTAGAGACTCTAACTTCTTCAATTAATCCACCTCTTCTTCAGTACTTTCTCCTCCTCTAATATCTCCCATAGACTTGTAATGGACATATAAATTGTAGAAGGGTCAGTACAAGAACTGATTAGTCGAATTTTCATCGATACATCCATTTTTCTTGAACATCTATACCAATCATGCTTCAACTGTTCCTGTATGATCTAAGTTCTTCTTCATTTTCCAATCTAGGTGATAAAAAAGATAGTTAAGATTTCCTATTACATTTGTAATACTCTGTAGTTCTCTTTCTATTTTCTTCATTCTCTTCTCTAAAGATATTAAACTTCCAACTGTTGGTGGCATCAATGGTGTTGAAGCATGTGGTCAATGGTCTAAAATACAATCTAATGCTTCATTTCCATTCCCTATATAATTTCCAACAATAAGAATCATGGGCTCCCAAGATAGTAAAACTTTTTCCAAACTTTCATATGAAACTTGAGAATGACTCCAAAGTAGGAAAATTGTAGAAGGATGCCCAAGTCCATATATGGTCCATTCATTTTAATAACCATAACAAAATTTGAAAATAATAGACCCCACATCAATGAGTTTTTCCATTTGAATGCAATAGTTTAAAATGAGACTTTATCTTGTAACTCTATTAATCTTCATAATAGGTACTAGTTTTGTAGATATGAAGAAATGCCATTGTTTTGAAATTGGATTAAGCAGCAAAGCAGAGAAACTAATTATCCCTCATCTCTGATTTCTCAATTATCATGTTCATCCGTCAGAAAATTGTATACTTCTTGCATCATATCTTTTTATCAGGAAAAAAGTTGTATAATGACAGATTGGAATGTTTTCTATCTTATACAAATCATTAATCTGAGCCGAACTAAATGGTACAACCTTACCTCGAACGAAGACAACTCCTTAGGTAATTCAATGTAAGTTAGCATAAAACTTTCTTACTACGGGTACTACAACTGCAGCGGTAGTGTTGCACAGAACTTCCCAACGCCTCTGTATAATGATTTTCTCGATCTATGAACTTAGATTACTCACTCCATGATTGACAAAGCCTCTCTCCTTGATAAGTCTCTTCTTCTTGATGACTTTGTCATATAATCTTTGCGCGTCAAAACTAATAAAACTTCTTATATTGAAAACTCCATACTTTGAAATATTTCTGGAATTAGAAGCTATAGAATTCAAAATTAAGAAGTTTTTGGAGGTTAAAGTCAGTTTTTATGACTTTAAAAACACTTCTCGGCGATTGTTGTAGAGCGAAATCCCTCCAAAGTCTGCCAAAACCGTTCAGCACATGGAAAATGCTTGTGATGCCGTCGACGCTCTCGACGGCGTTGTCGGTGCCATAGTCATTTTAGGTGGGCACTGTCGGCATCAAAGGACAGATTTGCGTCAGAAATTTTTTTGTTCAATTTGATTCCAAAATTTCCTCCAATACCAATATTTGTCAATTTATGATATATAAAATTGTGTAGAACTTAAAAATACTATTATTTTCTAATACATAAACACACTTATTAAACAAAATAGTATTATATAGATATATATAGATTTATATATGGGTTGTCTCCCACAAAGCGCTTGGTTTAACATCGTTAGCTCGACATACCATTTGGTTAGTTGGGTTGACTTAACATTAAAACTTCTTTAAATTGTGGTATGTGTCCTTCATAATAATGTTTCAATCGATGTCCATTAACTTTAAATATCTTTTCAGTTTTAGGATCCTTAATAACAACAGTTCTATAATGATAAACTTTAATCACTTTAAATGGTCCTAACCATCTAGATTTCAACTTTCCTGAAAATAATCTCAATTTTGTATTATATAATAAAACTTCTCGTCCAGGTTCAAACTTTTTATTAATAATCTTCCAATCATGTTATATTTTCATGTTCTTCTTATAGATTTTTGTATTATCATATGCTTCATTTCCGATCTCCTCAAGTTCATTGAGTTGTAATAATCGCTTCTCACCAGCATCTTTTAGATTAAATTTAATATCCTTAAATACACAAAATGTTTTATGCTCCAATTTTACTAGTAAGTGGCATTTTTTTCCAAAAATAAGTCTCTATGGAGACATTCCTATAGGAATCTTACAAGCATTTCTGTATGCCCATAAAACTGTATCTAATATAGCGAACCAATCCACTTTATAAGGATTTACAACTTTTTCTAAAATTTGTTTTATTTCATGATTCAATATTTCTGCTAGACCGCTAGTCTGAGGATGATATGCAGTAGAGAATATGTGCATAATATCATATTTCTTTATCAATTTCTTAATTCTCTTATTTTTAAAATGGGATCTTCGATCTGTAATAATTACTCTCGACATTCCATATCTTGTAAAAATATTTTTATCTAAAAATTTAGAAACACTCCTAGCATCACATTTAGGTACAACAACAACTTCAATCCATTTGGACATATAATCAACAACCAGTAATATATATAAGTTTCCAAATGAAGGCATAAATGGTTCCATAAAATCTAATCCTCACACATCAAAAATTTTAAATTTCAATGTGTAATTTAGAGGCATTTTGTTTCTTCTAAAAATATTTCATACTCGTTGATATTGATTGCATATTTTACTATATTCATTAACATATTTGAAAAGAGTAGGTCAATAAAATCCAGCTTGCAAAATTTTATAAGCAGTTCAATTTGTTCTAAAATGTCATCCAAATTCAGAATCATGACGTCTTTTAATTATTTGTTGAGTTTCTTTATAAGGCACACTTTCTAATAATTAAATTTTTACATTCTTTATATAAATATGGGTCAGACCAAAAATAATATTTTGAATCATATATGAATTTCTTTAATTGTTGATTCTTTATATCTGGTGATAGAATATCAGTTACAATATAATTTACTATATCGGCATACCACAGTGTATCTACTTCTTCAATATTATATAATTGTTCATCAGGGAAATTTTCTAAAATTTCATTTGCAAAATTAGTTATATATTTTTTTTCTAGATTAGGCAAATGATCACCTATTTGATTGTTATTTCCCTTTCTATCAATTACAAAAAAAATCAAACTCTTGCAATAGAAGTATCCATCTAATTAACCTTGATTTAACATCCTTCTTTTGCATTAAATATTTAATAGCAGAATGATCTGCATGCACTATACATTTAGTTCTAATTAAGTAAGGTTTAAATTTATCAAAGGCATAGATAATAGCTAATAATTCTCTTTCAGTAGTAGTGTAGTTAATTTGAGCATCATTTAGAGTTTTACTAGCATATTATATTACTTTAAAAACGTTGTTGTGCCTTTGTCCTAACACAGCTCCAATAACATAATCACTAGCATCGTACATTATTTCAAATAGTTTTTCTCAATTAGGTGGTACTATTATAGTTGTAGTGATTAATTTTTCTTTCAATAATTCAAATGCTTTTATGCATTCCTCATTAAAATCAAATTTTGTATATTTTTCTAAAAGTTGGCATAATGACTTAGTTATTTTTGAGTAATTTTTTATATAATGCTTATAGAAACCAGCATGTCCTAGAAAACTTCTTTCCCCCTTGAGCATAGTCAGTGGTGGTAATTTTTCAAAAACTTGAATTTTCGCAGAATCTATTTCCGTGCCATTTTTCAGAAATTTTATGCCCGAGTACAATTCCTCTTGCAACCTAGGTTGATTTTTTCATATAATTTTAAAACTTTTTCTAAATTATTTAAGCATAATTCAAATGAAGTCTAGAACACTGAGAAATCATCCATAAATACTTCCATTCCATGATGTTGACACTATTTTAGGTTGTGGAGTTGCCTGTTGGAAGCTGTCGGCCGCCAAAATCAAAATCTCGTCGCCCGCTTCGGAATGACGTTTTTATTTACATATATATATATATATATATATA
>NEWO01001083.1:101826-134645 GCA_003013225.1 Phalaenopsis aphrodite | reverse complement strand
GAGTGTTTAAAGATATTGATTATTAACCCAATTATCTTTTAAATCAAATCGATTGAGCTTAGATATCGAGTCTAGGTCACTACCAAGTCCTTAGCAATCATAATGGGGAATTTGGTGAAGGTTAAGATTTCAGTTTAAGTGATGTGTATTTTCATTTGAAGATCACATTATCACCAATTTTGGGCTTAAGGAAAGTAAATTATCATCCTTTTAGCTTAGGCCTCTCACTCAAGAAACTTTTGATATTTGTCGACTTCTAAGTCAAGAAGATTAAGGGAGATTATTATCTATTGATGTTGTGCAAAGGTGGTGGGTGAGTTTCTACCTTATAATCTCATTGTATTTCAATCATCCAAACATGTTTATTAAGATCAAAGTTACCCATTTATCCATGGTTAACCCTAAATTTTGCTTAAGCGGCCAAAGTCCAAAATGACTACCTTGCCTTTAGGGGATTTCACCTCATAACTTTTGAAACACAAATCAAATGACTTTGAGAATTTAAAGTGTTATACCCATGAAGTAATTAAAATGTTAGAGGAGGATATGTGGACCTCTCAAAATTTGATTTAATTTAGATAATTATTTAAATTTAGAAAATAGGTTTGTCAAAATTTAATTTATTTAATTATCCAAAATAAAATTTATATTTATGAAAAAAATTATTAGAGGTTTCCTAAGGTTAGAGAAACACTTAAACAAAATTTCATGATTTTTTGAAACAAATTTCTATTTTTATTATATAATTTTAGATCAATTTTCATGATTTATTTAAATAAAAAATAGTGTTTTAATTACAAAAATTATTTTTTATATTTTTATTAGACTCCTTTGAGTTTTGAAAACTGAGAGAATCAAATTTTGTATTTTTGTGATTTTTAATTTATTTAATTTAATTATTTTAGTGAGAAAATATGAAAATTTCACTTTTAAACCTTTAAGATTTATTTTTAACATAGGAAAAAAATTAGGGAAAATTTTCTAATGAACTCTAAGTGATCAGAGAACATTCCCACTCATTTTGAACCATTTTTCGTATTTTTGAAAATTTTGATTATTTTAATTTTTTTTAATTCAAAATATATTTGAAAAATGAAATATTTTCACAGAAAAAGGTTTAATTTTTATAAAATGCCCCTGATTAGTAGGAACTCAGAAAAATAGTTTTCATAATTTTCTAAGAAAATTTAATTTAATATAATTATTTTTATACAAGAAGCATGGTTTCCTTAAGAAATCTATTTTAGTGTTTAGACTACGTCAACTAATTTTGGTATTTTTAGAGTGGATAGACATGATTTTTATGAACAGTGTGGAGTTGATTTTGTTAATTTTTTATATGTGTTTAATTTACAAAAATTAACACAAGGTATTTACATTTAAGTAAGTATAAAAATTCACAATATAATTCAAAGCATCAAGATATTTTTCCTAGATGACCACAGGAAATCTACTAAAATAATTCTCATAATTTTCCAAGTGATATTTTGATTTATATAATTAAAATAAGCCAAAATGGTCACCTTAGCTTGAAAATTAGGGTTAGAAGCATAGAGATGCCCTCTGACCTTGGAAAAATTAGAAGACATGACCTCTATCAAGAGGAATAAACCCTTAAAATTCCAAGCCATGGTGAAATATTTTAAGTCATAGAGAATTAAAATACCACAGAAGATATTTAATTAATTAAAAATTAGGGAGTGAAAAAAAAATATTTTTAGTACACATTATTCTTCTCTGTTCACTGAGCTAGAGGGTATTTTTCTTTTATTTTTATGATTTTTCTAAATAAAGATATAATTTTTGAAGTTTAGGCATTTAAAATAATTAAAAAATCCCTATTTTTCTACTTATCCATGCAACACTGACTGGATACTAGGCAGCTCTGAAGGCTCCACGCGTCGCTCTACCATTTGACACCGCCAGCCATGTAGCCTCCGCACGGACCGCGCTTTATGCACCATGGATCTGTCCGACTTGATGTCCTCTGTCCATTGGATACACGTGAGATAAAACGGCTCTCTGTTATCATCCTCAAGTGACCTAAGTCGTGAGCCGTTCACACTAAAACCTTAATATCTTGACCTAGACTCAACCAAATCACATGGGGTTTGTTTCTAAACCTTCATCTACTCAAGATGAACCTATCTATATGGATTATACAGTATGAACTACAATAAATATGTATGGAGAATTGAAACAAGCTTGGTTTAGGGTTGGAGTTCAATCCTTTGTCTGAGAGCGGAGGACTCAATCAGATGGTTGTGATAGCTTCAATTGGTCCCAACAAACCTCCAGATGAAGTCCCAAGCCTTGGTGAATGGTCTAGTTATGATTTTGACCAAGCTCAATTCCAGGTGTTGATTGAAGTATATACTAGAGGCTGTTTGAGAGGGCGCTTCTATGGGAATCAACTCCTCTCACTGTGGGGATGGTGTGTGCAGAATTAATTGAGGTTTAGTTTGTTTTAGAGTAATGAGGAAATATGTCCTAGTTTTGACTGAAACTTTCAGCTTAAAATTGAACTCTCACAGAGGGAACCAGAGGGGGAAAATGATGGGCTTGAACTGAGGGGGTCCAGGGGAGTCTTTGGAAACAATTTGACAAAGTTTCCTTAGAAAATTTTCAGCTCTCCTCACTTGGCCATGGAGGGAGGTTTAAATAAAAATGGAATAGGCTGGCTTCCAGGGCCAATTGGAGGGTGGAAAATATTGCTTAGGTGGAGGGTTTTGAAGTTCTAAAGCCAATTGGAATTAACCAGCTTAGATGGGTGAGTTTGGGTTTGAATTTGAGCTTGGGGCTCTCAATTTTGGTGTTTTCCGGCTACTAGGCCATCCAACAAGGCCAGGGGAGGTGGCCAGAAGGTCTGGTGAGCCAGTGGGAGGGTTAATTATAATTAAACCTCAAGGGCAAGTGATGATGGGGAAGATTTTTGGTTAAGGCCCATATATGGGCATAAATCCCTTAATTTGGGATCCATTAGTCCATTGCATGTCATGGTTGGTCCAAAGTGGTTTAGCCTGGTCCTTAGAAGGAGCTTAGTGGTTGTGGAGTCATAAATTTGGTGACTTTAGGGTGGTTAGACCAATTTTGGTGTATTGATTCAATTTGGGTCCAAATGGCTAAATGTTGGGTTTGGGTTAGGCTAGCCATGACTTTGAGCCTAATTGATTGATCAATATATGTATATGATTATAATGAAGATTTTTGGTGAAGGATTGAAATGATTTTGAGTTCAATTGGGGGTTCAATTTGAAGGATTTTGGAATTTTGGTCAATTTGCGTTTTTTGGGCTAAACTTGGGCCTGGTTGGGCTAGGCTTGGGCTTAGTCCAAATTTATTGTTGAAAATTGTCTAAAGGAACATTAGGAAGACTTTTTTTTAACATAAATTGGGTGCCAATTTTGGGGTTAGGGCAATCAATTTGGTGGAACTTGGAGACATAGTAAATTTGGGGCAAATTTGGGGATTTTTTTATTTTTGTTAAAATTAAATAAAATTGAGGCCTCACAAAGTCTAATTTAAGGTCAATATTGTTGTTTAAGAATGTTATGAAGAGTTTAGGATTCAAATTGAGGGNATATATTGACTTTACTTGAGCTTGGTCATGAGCAAAGCCTAACTAAAGAAAATTAAGTTTTAAACTTACTAAAATAAAAAAGAAATCAAACAATTTTTAAACATACACGATTTGTAATTGAACTCAAAGATAATCCTAAAAGTAGGTTTACAATGAAACCGTAATATTATTGTTTTCTCTTCTTAGATTATTGTTGGATACAAGTCTTCATCTTTAAAGTTGCATGTGACTTATTATCACTTATAAATACCACGCAAAGAAGTTCAATGATCGTTTTAAAATTCTTCAAATAAAATTTCCACACATGCACAATACCTTGAAAACCCTAGAATTGTTGTTTTCTTCCACAAGTTAATCATGTATTCCAAAATACATGATGTAAGTTACATTGTCGACAAATTCACTTATGAAAATCCTATAAACTTGTTTAGTGGTCATCAAACATCATTTTTATATACTATTGTGCACCAAGGGTTTTCATGCACGAAAAGTGGTCCTATATAAAAAATTTTCTATGAGTCATTAATTTTAAAAATAGACTTCACCATTATACTCATATAATTGAAAAAAATCAAATGAAGTTGTTGTGCTCAAATTAACTCTATTTGGAGTCAAGTTGAGACGACAATAAATAAGAGAGAATAATAATAATTTTGATAATAAAATGATAATTTGACCATTAATGCCTTAAATTTATTTATAAATCAACCTATGACATCAACTAAAACTATTATAAATTTAAAAATACAAAATTTAGATCAAAAAAATAATTAAAAATTTTTGCTCAAAATTCACTATTTTTTCTCACCTAAAAGTTTGGGTCCACTTTGACCAATCATATCTTTTTATAGAATTTAAATTAGTTAAAATCAATTGAACCATTAAATTACTTATATCTTTCTTTATCAAATAATCCCAATTTATATGTACGTATGAGATGGAGGGGTTGGTTACATATGTATAATTACCCATAATGGCACTTAAAATGAGTTATGGCTAACCACTTAATGTGAAAAGGATTTTTTTTTATACAATTAATATTAAATAATCAATTTTAATTAATTTTAAATAATTTTCTCATGAAAATTAAAAATATAAACATTTAAATTTAAAGATTTTGTGATTTTGAATTCAAATTCTCAAACGATTATGATTGTTCAGAGCACATATTACAAATACATAAACTTAAGATAACATTCACAAAGTGTATATAAAAAAATTTTCTAAGTTGGTCCTCATGCTACTATTAACTACTAGAAATTCTTGATCACATATTTTTACCTTAGGTTGAGACTTTATGGTTGGTTTATTTCAATCATTAACATTATTAGAAAATAATGCCACAACAATATTGCAAGCATTTAAATGTTTGATTTATAAAATATTAAGCAACAAAACCAACACAATATTGCAAGCACACCACACTTATTGGCGTTGACCGACGAGATCAACAAAACCAACACAGACTTCTAAGTCAACAGAAATAGAAGGAGGTATAGAATTGTGTGTCTTATTTATTTCTGCTGGGGAATTAGCAATTGAATATTTTATCAAAGTCAAGAAGTAGGAACTCTCGCTGGGGACTGGTGAGTGGGTTTGAGTAATCAAGTTTCATGTATTTATAGAGAATGAGAATCGGTATGTAAGTGCTGACCTCGGGGTAGGAATTGAAAATAAGGTACCGACCTTGAAAGAAGGGAACCAAAATTTAAGAATTGATCCCAAAATGAGAATTAAAATTTAGGTATCAATCTCAAGAGAGAGTCAAAAGTTAGGGGCCAACCTCGAAATAAGGGAATCAGAAGTTAGGAACTGATTCTAAAATAAGAATTGAAAGTTAAGAATCAATCTCAAGAGAGAGTCAGAAGTTAGGAACCGACCTCGAAAGGATCGGGGTATCAGAAGTTAGGACTGATTCCAAAAATGAGAATTGAAATTTAAGGATCAATAACAAAAAGAGGATCAGAAGTTAGTGACCGATCTAAAACGGAGGGGGTAATCAGAAGTTAGGGCTGATTCCAAAAATGAGAATTGAAAGTTAAGGATCAATCTCAAGAGAGTGTCAGAAGTTATGGACTGACCTCTAAAGGAGGAGGAGTTAGAAGTTAGGACTGATTCCAAAGATGAGAATTAAAAGTTAAGGATCAATCTTAAAAATAGGATTAGAAGTTAGGGACCGATCTGAAAAGGAGAGAGGAACCAGATGTTAGGACTGACTCCTAAAAATGAGAATTGAAAGTTAAGGATCAATCTCAAAAATAGGATTGGAAGTTAGGGACCAATCTCAAAAGGAGGGAATCAGAAGTTAAGGTCTAATTCTAAAATAAGAATTGAAAGTTAAGGATATATCTCAAAAAGAGGATCGGAGGTTAGGGACCGATATCAAAAGGAGGAAATAAGAAGTTAAGGACTGATTCCAAAATGAGAATTGAAAGTTAAGGATCAATCTCAAGAGAGAGTCAGAAGTTAGGAACCGGCCTCGAAAGGAGGGGGAATNTATCTATCCAATTCTACTTGAAATGCTAATCTTGGGTCTTTTGCCCCAAACACTTCCAAATTACCTAACTGCCCTTGGAACCCTCCTTTAACCCAAAATCCAAAAAATTCTAAAAATTCTCAGAAAATTCCAATAAATCCCAAATAGTCTCAATTTTATTCTTTTCAACTACCACATGACCCAATTTGGCCAATTTGACCATCTTTAACCAAAATCCCCAAATTTTCCTTTAAAGACCCAAAATTCCACAAATTCATCCCAAGTGTCTATCAATTGATCTTAATTGACCCCAATTCCCATCCTAAACTCAAATTCACTTTTTATATGACCAAACACAACCAAATCTAGGCTCAATTTGCCCATAATTTGAGCCCAATTTTGATTTGGGTCAAAACCCCAATATTGACCATAAGACATAATCTCACTCAATTGAACTCATAGCTTAGTCAATTGGCCTCAATTAATATTGAAAAATCTTTACAACATTCTTACACATCAAAATCAACCATCAATTTGCCTTGATGAAACCTTAAATCCATTTGATTTTGGTCTAAATCCAAAATTCCCAAAATTAGCCCCAATATTGGCTAACACCCCAAATCAATAATTGAATGCCTTAGACCTCAAATTGGCATCCAATTTTCATTGAAAATCCTTTATAAGGTCATTTGTGACCAAACACAACAATAAATTTGAGCTTAATCCAAAGTTAGCTAAAGTTTGACCTAAATTAGATTTATATCCTTAATTTGGGTCTAAAACCAAAACCCATCAAAATCCATCCAAATTGACTATCAAATCAACCTCAAAACAATTTTCATCCTTTATGAAAATTGTTCATTATGATGTTTTACACTAAACAAAACAATTAATTTGGACTTAACCCATGGCTAGCCCAAGTTTGATCCAAACTTAGCCCAACATGCTTAAAATGGATCAAAATTAAAAAAATCATCAAATTGATTAATCAATTGACCTCAAAATGACTTTCACCCTTCATGAAAGTTGTTCCTCATGGTCTTTTACACCAAATGTCATATTTAATTGGGACAATTGACATGCCTAACCTAGTTCAAACACAAGATTTGGTCATATGGACTTATGGCCAAATCCAAACCAATTGAGCTTGGTATGGTCAAATGAGCCTTACCATAACTCATCTTAGACTCTAGGGTTGAGTTTAAAGCCAGCCACCAACCCATGGTTAAGCTTAATATTTATCTCATGGGTAAATTTTTTTTTNAAAGAGGATCGGAAGTTAGGGACCAATCTCAAAAGGAGGGAATCAGGAGTTAAGGACTGATTCCAAAATGAGAATTGAAAGTTAAGGATCAATCTTAAGTGAGAGTCGAAAGTTAGGGACCAACCTCGAAAGGAGGGGGGAATTAGAAGTTAGGACTGATTCGAAAAATGAGAATTGAAAGTTAAAGATCAATCTCAAAAAGAAAATCAGAAGTTAGGGACTGATCTTAAAAGGAGGGGGAAACCAGAAGTTAGGCCTGATTCTAAAAATGAGAATTGAAAGTTAAGGATCAATCTCAAAAAGAGGATCGAAAGTTAAGGATCGATCTCAAAAGAAGGGGGGATTCAGAAGTTAGGACTTATTCCAAAAATGAGAATTGAAATTTACAAAGATTTTGTGGTGTTGAACCCATAGATATGTATCTTGTGAAAAAGGCTTACTTTATTGAGGAAAATGTTTAAAATTTTGCGAGGTTTTGTGTACAATGTGAAATTTCACAAGGATAGGAAGAGTTAACGTAGACAAGGATAGTTGTGCTACGCGAGCAAAGAGTAAGAGATCTCGAAGTCGAGAGAATCGACTCAGCAGGTTTGTTTTCTTTTCTTGTTATTTTTATCATGTTTAATTTTCAAAATATGTTTTTCAAAATTTAATTTTTGTGGTTGATTAATTTTCAAAAGATTGTTTTATTTGAATTTTATTATTAAGTTTTTATTGTTTTGTTCTTTGTTCATTATATTCTCGAACTAACATATAGTCAATGGCTTTTATGCATCACACCAAAAAGGGAAATTGAACAAACAGACAGAATTCTGAAAGAGATTTCATTAATCTGCTCCAATAAATGTTACAAATTGAGTGTAGGATAAAGCTACATTTATGCTGACTGCATCAAAGTACATCCAAAAATATCTCATGCCAAGTATATATCATAGGCTGAGCATGTTCAATCTGCTATAACAAAAAAATAGTATATAGAAACGCTCTAAGTGTCTATCTCTGATGGGGCAAGCTCCTGATCGAGCTGACCTTCTAAGCCACACTCCAAGTCAAGAGTTCCCTTTACATGTGCTTAGAGGTGCAACCCTCTCATAGCTCGTATGACAGTAGTTATTCCAGCTCGTATGGTATTCTGTTGTCGTCCATCCTTTGGAAAGTCACGGACACCCTGCGGTGTCACACCCCTGGAATGCAAGGTTTGGCTACTTTTGCTCCTTTTCCTTTAAGAACTCGTATTGAACCAACAGGTAGCGCAATTTCCACGGACCCTCTGAATTCACCAGGGTCGGCAATATCTATTTCTTTTCTAAACAAGATGTTTCTCTTACTCATGAATGAGACCATGCAGAAAGGCCTCACAAAGTCATGATGGTCAATGTGTGGAGGTATGCAGTCTCCTTCATCATATATATTGATAATATAGCTATTAGAAATACAGTCAGCTGGCAGTATGCTCCATCGAACCATTCTTTTAATCATCCACTTTATCATGGGAGATATTGGGTCCACCTAATCGTGTCACAGAATCCCAGAATGATTTTCTTGTCTATCGTTAATAAAGTTGTAACAGCAGCCACACTGTATAGTGATCCTACCTTTTCCTCATATCCACTTTCTTGGCTCGGAATAGGTTCTTTCCATTAGTAGACTTTCTCGACCTCTATCTCTCAAATAAAAAATGAAGTCAAGAATATTTTGTTCATCACTCTCGGAGAAGACCTTAGTGTATAGCTCAAATCCTTCTAATATCTTGATGAACCTACCTTGCCTTTTTTCATAGAATTTAAAGTCTCTTTTGCTTACCTTGCTCATATTGTAGTATTCTGCCATACTTATGATGGGTGGTTATCGAGGATGTTCCCTTATTTCAACGTTGACGGGAATCCAGGCCGGTGTTGTCTATGTCTGTAGCAGAATGTATGACACTGCAGCTGATGGGATATATGGTTTTGTACCCAATGGGACATACGGTTCTGCATCCATCGAGTAATCAGTAGTCTAAAATCTATCACAGAGGAAATGTATTCCTCTAAAGTACTGTAGCACTTAAGGTGGAGGACATTACAGTCCGAGCACTCCACGAATGCCCCTGTGGCTGACGTACGTGCTGGTATTTCGCGTTGCAGGTCCGGCAACCCATACAAATAACATTTAAAGCTGGTAGTATTTCCTGCTCCGTAACAAATCTTGGCTCATCGTTTGTAGCAGGCAGGCTGGAGGAGGTCTCTCTATTGCCCGGATCATAGATATCCCTTTAATGGATAGGGGTGAGCAAGTTGTTTGCCTCTTTCTAGCATCTCGCCTCCTCACGTAGGAAAGCCCTATATTTTTGGCGGCTAGCATTTCTGCGCTGAGTCCTCTATAGTGGTGCATCTGGAAGTCTTTCATTATCGGCAGTGACTAGGACTCTGGTCGGTGTAGCTATCATGGATGGTAGGCAACTCGTCCCCTCCATTGAGTCTTGTTGTACCATTACGTTTTTCCCCTTCATTGAAGAACTATTTCTGGAGTCAAACCTTAGCAGTGAGGGTAGCCCTTCTTTCTCATGACGGCTGACCACATCCATGAGAGGAACCTCATATTCTGTGTCAACTTGGCTAAAGTCCATGTCAAAGTCTATTATGCACTGCAGTACCCTTTCTTTGCTGAGTGCGAGGTTTCAACCATCTTTAAAAAACAAAAATCAGCCTCTGACCTAACATTTCTTTGCAGACGACAAGAAAAATATCAGTGAGCTGAAACTTAGCATGAACAAGAACAAAATAAAGTATTTATTAAAGAAAATTTTAGTTTTATGTTGGTGATAAAACCGTTTGTTTATTTGTATGTTTCATTTAATCTAGTAGAATATCAAGTTTAAAAAGGAGTAAATTGAAGTGTGTAATTTCAAAAATTTTCATTAAATTGAGGTTAATCTTATTACAAAATTTTTTGACCTGGTCACAGATGTTTGGCCAAATAGATAACCCCAGAACAATCAAAATTTTAAAATTTCAAATCAAGCAATGTCAAGCAATGTTAGGTTACGTAGTATGTCTTCAGGTATCGTCCGTTGATCGGCAACATGGTCTTCTGCCTAAAAAATTGACTAACTGATAGGCTCCTCCTACGTAGACATTTTTAATGACAAATGGTCCCTCCCAAGTTAGGTTGAATTTTTCACCTATTTTGCGGCGTGCAACAATGGGTATTTTGAGCACAAGAACAAGGTCACCAACTTTGAATGTTCTTGGGTGGACAATTTGTCATGAGCTTGTACAATACTTGCCTCGTAAAGCTCCAAATGTTATTGTTCTTGTAGTCATTTCCCCTCAAGACGCTCTTGTTCTTCAAGTCTAAGTTTTGAACTTTCTTCCATTGTAAGTTGGTTGGTGAAAGCAACTCTGAGAGACGGCGTCTGAACTTGTAATGGTAGTATGGCCTCAGACCCGTACATGAGCAAGTAGGGTGTGCATTGAGTGGGAGTCATGAACATTGTTTGATAAGCCCACAATGCTTCTAATAACTTGTTGTGCTAATCTCTTTTGTTTTCATCCAGTGTTTTCTTTAAAATCTGTACCGATGTCTTGTTGAAGGCTTCAGCCAGGCCATTTGTTCTAGGATAGTAAATTTTAGAGTATCTTCAATCTATCTCATGTCATTTGACAAAATTGTTGAATTTGGTGCTTTTAAAAGTTGTCCCATTGTTGGATATTATTCTTCGCGACACTCCAAAACGGTAGAAGATTTGGCTTTTGAAGAATTGAATGACGTGTTGTGTTGTAACCTCTCATAACACTACTGCTCTGCCCATTTGGAGAAATAATCTGTAGCGGCAAGTATAAATTTGTGTCCTTTGGAGGATGGAGGGTCTATCGGTCCTATTATGTCCGTGCCCCAACACTCGAAGGGCCACGAGACAATGGTTAGGAGTAGCACATTCGGAGGTTGGTGTATGATCACCCCATGCACCTGACTCTGGTGACATTATTTAGCTGTATCCATGCAGTCGGACATCATTGTTGGCCAATAATATTCGAGTCTTTTGATCTTCAGCTTCATCTTCATCCTTGACTGGTGAGCGCCACATAATCCAACATGTACTTCTTTTATAATACTTTGTGCATTTATTTTGCTTAAACATCGTAGCCGCATCTGGTCGAATGATCTCCTATAGAGGACATCACCTACTAGAGCATATGACATAGCCCTTTTTGTAATGTGGTGTGCTTTAGACTTGTTCTCTGGTAGCTTTCCAGTATGCAAATATTTTATTAATGGCTTGTGTTATTCTTTGTTGATATTCGCAACCGCAATCCTTGTTTCTTCTTCTTTTCTAAGTTTTTGTATAGTTTTAAGGTCGATCTGAGACAAAACATGTCTTCCTTTTATTGTGATATCAATGGAATCCTCCGTGGGACATGTCAATTCTTCTGCAAGTTTTGCTAAAGCATCAATATGGGCATTATCTCCCTTAAGAATCCAGTAGAAAGTTACACTAAGGATCTGTTCCAGCAGCTTCATCATGTACTGATGGTATTCCTCTAATCTCGGTTTCAAAATCTTCTATTGCCTGGCGACTTGCTGGATGATAAGTTGTAAGTCGCCATAAATGGAAATGTTTATTTTATCCATGGAGATTGTCAACTCTAATCTGGTGATTAACGTTTTATATTCTGCTTTGTTGTTGGTACATGGCGTTGTCAGGTGGTATAAGAACCTCAGCATACCATTAGCTGGCGTGATAAAGATAATCCAACACCTACTTTTCCTGGTATAATTGTGCCTGATCCTTTGTTCTTTCTGGCTGATGAAGCTTCGTTGAAGTACATTTCCCAGTGTTGCGCACTAAAGAATTCCATTTGTACTACCTGCTCATCTGGTAGTTCATCATTAAGAGGGGACCCAACTGGAAGTGGGTGTGCAGTGTGAAAGTCTGCTAAAATATGTCCGTTGATAGCATGGAGAGTAACAAAAGGTATATCAAACTACAATAAGATCATCAACCATCTTGCTAGACATCCGGAGAGTGTTGGTCGGGTCATCAAATATTGTAATGGATTAACTTTTGAAATTAGGTAATATTATGAGAAAACATGTAATTTCTAAGCTTTTGGGTGCAAAAATCAAGGCTACACAATGTTTTTCAGTAGGTGGATACCTTATCTCCGTCGGTATTAGGCGGTGACTCAAGTAGTAGAGTGCGTTTTCTTTACCCTCTTCATTGACTTGTGATAAGAGGGCCCCAAGAGAATAGTCTAAGGTCGCGGTACAAAGTATCAAAGGTTTCCCTGAGATAGGGGCTACCAAGACAGGAGGTGTCATTAAATATTGCTCAACATCCTCAAATGCCAGCTAGCATTTCTCTTTCCAAACAAATTTGGTGTCCTTTTTAATTAATGCTGAGAATGGCTGACACCTACCTGAGAGATTAGAAATAAAGCATCTCAAATATGCCAACTTTCCTTGGAAGGAACGTAGTTACTTTAAGGTTTTAGGTGGAGGCATTTCCAAGCTAGTTTTAATCTTATCTGGGTCGATCTCGAGTCCCCGATGATGAACAATGAATCCTAGAAACTTCCCAGAGGTAACGCCAAAGGAGCACTTTAAGAGATTCATTTTATGGTCATATCGTCGTAATCGTTCGAACACAATCCTCAAATTGTACAAATGATCTATTTTTTATTTGTTCTTGATGACCAAATCATCCACATAGCATTCCACTTAATTGTGAATGAGGTCGTCAAAAATCTTTGTCATTGTACGTTGTTATGTTTCTCTAATGTTCTTTAGGTCGAACGACATCACTGTGTAGCAGAAAATCTCGATAGGTGTTCTGAAGGCTGTAAGTGCTGCATCTTTGGAACCATCTTGATTTGGTTGTATCCCGGTGATTTGTTTATAAAAAGGAAGATTTCATGTGTAGAAGTGATGTCTACCAGCATTTTTAGTATCGGTAACGAAAATTCATCTTTCGGACATGCTTTGTTCAAATCTCTGAAGTCGACACAAACACATATTTGTCAATTTTTATTCTTAATTGGGATAATGTTAGCTAACCATGTGGGGTATTGCTCTTCTTTTACAAAGTTAGCTTCTATTAAATTGTTCACCTTGGCGATGACTTGCAGCTCTATTTCGAGGTGCATTCTTCTGGGAGCTTGTTTCACTGGGGTCATATCTTTGTATACCCCGAGTTTATGAATTGCAACCCCTGTTGACATTCCTGACATCTCATCATAGCTTCATGTGAAGAAATCTTTGAATTTTGTTAGCAATTTGATCAGTTGTAAAGATTCTTCATCGTTGAGTAGAGAACTTATAAATGTAGGTCGGGGTTGTTCTCTAGTCCTGAGGTTAATTTCCTTCAATTCATCAACAGTTGATTTAATTTCCTTCTCAAATTCTGGCAGAGCATCTTCTATCAGCTGATCAGTATATTCATCCTCCATATCAAGGCAATCCCCTTTTGATTCACTAGTAACAACCATACAAAATTCTGAATCATCGACTGCCCCGACTGTACCAAATTCGAGACCCTCTTTTGAGTTGGGAGTTCAAATTTTAAGATTCCATAATTTTTGAAAAGTTGTAATTTATCTTTCAGTATTTGTTTTGGCAAATGCACCTACTGAATTAACTTTAGTATACAAGGCGAAAATAACCAAAAGGCAATTCCATTAATTGATTGAGATAATCATCCAAGTTTACATGATTTTCAAGATCATTAGAGGTAGAAGCACGATAAAATTTGATCGGCTTTGAACCAGTGTTGCAGACTTCCTTGACCTCTAAACTCTCGACCTTTTGAGGGAGAATCGGAGTAAGGGTCATGGTGTTCACATAATGATTTATCCGATGATACATCGTCTCATATTTGCTTTTCTTTGTATCTTCTACGGATATCTCGTACTGAGGTTTCTTCTATTTTGTCATTATTATTTTATTTTTGGAACTATCTTCATCACCAATGTTGATGGTTGGCCTAGTCCGTTCAACAATTAAGTTGGTTTTTTTCTCATCAAGTCCCCGGCCTTAACCTTGTGTGTGCGAACTAAAAGAACCTCCACCAACTTGTTGCAAAACAGTGGTGGAAGATCACTGAAGCGGAGTTGAATGGCTTCTTCTTTGTGATTTTTTTGAATCTTCACCTTTATTTGTGAGAACTTAATGAGAGAAGACAATTTTCTTCGATCACGCGTAGTAGACAGCATCTTCATGAACTGAAAATGGTTGTAGATCTCCCTTGATGCAATGTTCTTGTCCCTCTTTGTAGTACTTAATGTATTGGTGTAGAGACGATGAAACTATGTTGTGTTCGTGATTCCACGCTCGACCTAGTAGAGTGTTGAAAGAGGTCTCAGCATCGATGATATGAAACTTAGCGGTTGTTACTAGTTCTCCAACCTTCATAAGCAATGTAATGGATCCAAGGTCTTTCACTCCCTTTTGGTTAAATCTTCTTAGCATCATTTTATCGGTCGTAAGTTCCCGGGCTTCAATGTCCAAATAGGTCAATGTTCGTAGACTCATCAAGATGAGTGATGCTCCTGGATCTACTAAAACTCTGGACAACACAAATCTACCAATGTTAATGGAGATGTAGAGCGAACAATTGTGGTAGGCGGTACCGAACAACAAATCTTCATCTTTGAAGGTTACCCCAGACCGTTACTTCAATGAGCAAACTTCATCCGAGGATGTGCTGGCCAACTGGGCTAAACAAATCTCTGGGTCAAGCAAGGCTGTAACTAGACTTTCTCATCTCCTTTGAAATGATTAGAGCATCTTTAGATGCTTAATATGGCCGACAACTTTCTAAGATGAGCTAGCACATTGTAATCCACTTTGTATGGTCCTCTAATTTTCTCTTGGTTATGTCGTTCTTCCACTGGTGGAGGTAGAGGTAGTTCTTCGCGAGCATATTTTTGTTTTCCTTTATCTATTAGAAGTGAACTTAAGAAGTGGGAATGGTGTGTGCACAATTAATTGGAGTTTGGTTCGCTGTGGATATGTGGGGAGTTCTGTCCTGGTTTTAACAGAAACTTGAGCTCAATATTTAGCTTCCACAATGGGGATCAATGGAGGAAAATGGTGGGCTTGAACTGAGGAGGTCTTAGGGAGTCTGTGAGAGTAATTTGGCAGTTTCCTTAAGCAAATTTCAGCTCTCCTCACTTGTCCATCGAGGTGAGGTTTAAATAAAAATGTCTTAGGCTCCTGCCAAGTCAAATTGAGGGTGTAGAAAATATTGCTTAGGTGGAGGGTTTTGAAGTGCTAAAGCTAATTGGAATTGACCAGCTCAGATGAGTTGGTTTCGGTTTGAATTTGAGCTTGGGGCTTACAGTTTTGGTGCTTTCCAACCACTAGGTCGGTCGGCAGAGCCAGGGTAGGTGGCAAGAGGTCAAGTGAGCCAGTGGGAGGGTTAATTAAAATTAACCCTCAATGGCAAGTGATGATGGAGAAGAGTTTTGGTTAAGGCCCATAAATGGGCATAAATCCCATAATTTGGTGCTCCATTGGTCCATAGCATGTCATGGCTAGTCCAAATGGGTTTAGCCTGGTCCTTAAGAGGAGCTTAGTGGCTGTGGAGTCATAAATTTGGGGACTTTGGGGTGGTTAAGCCAATTTTAATGTATGGGTTCAATTTAGGTCCAAATGGCTAAAAGTTGGGTTTGGGTTAGGCTAGCCATGAATTTGAGCCCAATTGATTGATCAATATTGTGTAGATTTTTGGTGTAGGATTGAAATGATTTTGAGTTTAATCGGGGGTTCAATTTGAAGGATTTTGGAATTTTGGTCAATTTGGGAATGTTGGGCTAAACTTAGGCCTAAGTTGGGCTAAGCTTGCGCTAAGCCCAAATTTATTATTTAAAATAGTCTAAAGGAACATCATGAAGAGTTTTCAACATAAATTTGGTGCCTATTTTGGGGTTAGGGCAATCAATTTGGTGAAACTTAGAGATATAGCCAATTTGGGGCAAATTGGGTATTTTTTTGGCTTTGGGTTGAAATTAAATGAAGTTGAGGCCTCACTAAGGACAACTGAAAGTGAATCTTGATGTATAGGAATTTTATGAAGAGTTTAGGATTCAAATTGAGGCCAATTGAGTAGGTCATGGGGTTCAATTTGGTGGGATTAGGCCATAAGACCGAAATTGGGGGTTTGATTTGGATCAAAATTGGGCTCAAATAATGCGTTAATTAAGCTTTTATTTGGTTTAAATTGGTCACATGGAAGGTGAATTTGAGTTTAGGATTGATATTGGGGGAAATTAGGACTAACTTGATGGACGATTGAGGTAAATTTGGGGAAATTGGGCCCTTAAAGGCAATTTGGGGGTTTTGGTCAAAAATGATCAAATTAGTCAAAATGGGTCCAATTGAGAGGTCCAAATGGGTTTTGGAGACATTTGGAGTGATTTTGGATGCTTTGGGAAGCTTTGGGGTGCCATGGGTATTTTTGTAATTTTGGCAATTTTGAGGGTATTTTGGTAAATTTAGAATTTTGGGTGGTTTTGGGTAGCTTGGGTATTTTCAAAAGATTTGAAATGAATTTTGAATAAGTTTGGGTATTTTGGATGAATTTGAGGATTTTGACCAAATTTGAGATTTGGTGGTGTTTAGGTAATTTGGGTAGGTTTGGGTATTTTCAAAAGATTTGAAATGAGTTTTGAATAAGTTTGAGTATTTTGGATGAATTTGAGGATTTTGACCAAATTTAGGATTTGGGGGTGTTTGGGTAATTTTGGTAGGTATAGGGGTAAAAGGCCAAGTTGGATATTTTTGGTATAATTGGGAAGCTAACCACCACGGATGAGCTATAGACAAATGTAATCCCTTTTTGGGGCCTCTATAAACTTGTCTTAGCTAAACCCTAGCCTAGGGCCAGTGGTTTAGGAGACCATCTACATGAGTCTTTTTAAGGATCAAGGGACCAAAGTCAACAATTTTGGGTTTAGGGTTGTGAGTGGGTATACGTGATAATGAGTGCAAGTGAGTGAAATGAGTGCCTTATCTCTAGACCAAGACCCAGAGTCAACCCTAAGGGCAAGCAGTCCTATAGGAACTCACCTTGAGCTCCCCCATATTGCCCCTACATACTAAGTGCTAGAGGTTAGGACCAATATGTGGAACTTCAAGTTGAGCAAAGAGGAGTATAGAAATTCTAATCATGATGGTTCCTCTTCTAGATTTCTAGGAATAGTCAGCAGGAAAGTTCTGTGGCTAGACCTTAGGCTACTAAAGAGGAAAAACTAAACATCAACCAAAAGTGAGGTCAACAGGGCTCCCTTGGGCTAGCTGTTTCCGGTGACTAAGGTGTTGCTTGCCAGGGCTCAGTCACTTCTTAGCTTAGGGACGTCAGAGGGTGCTTAATGATGATTAACTCTTAATGGTATGACTTGATGGCAAAAATATTTTGGCTGAGAACAAAAAATGGGATGAAATCCCTTAATTTAGGGAACCATTTGTCCATAGCACACCATGGCTAGTTTAAGTGAGTTTAGGCTGGTCACTAGGGTGCACTTGGTGGTTTTGGTGTCATTAATTTGGTCATTTAGGCATGGTTAAGTCAATGTTGGTGAAGGGGTTCAATTTAGGTCAAATTGGTTTGAAGTTGGGTTTAGGTTAGGCTAGCCAAGACATTGAGCCCAATTGATTGATCAATTTGGTGTATATGATTTTCATGAAGAGTTTGGAAAAGATTTGAAGTGATTTTGAATCGATCTGGAGGTTCAATTTGAGGGATTTTGGGCATGTGGTCAATTTAGATGTGTTGGGTTAGACTTGGGCTTAGACTGGGCTAGATTTGGGTTAAGTCCAAATTAATGGTTGAAAATGGTCTAGGGGAATATCATGAAGCGTTTCAACATCAATTGGGTGTCAATTTTGTGGTTAGGGTATTCAATTGGTTGACATTTGGAGACATGGTAAAATTGGGTCAAATTTGGGGATTTTGGATTTGGGTTAAAATTGGATGAAATTGAAGCTTGATCAAGGTCAATTGAGGGTTCAATTTGATGTGTGGGAATGTTTCAAACATTTTATGATGCAAATTGTGGTAATTGAGTGGGCCATGGGGTTCAATTGGGTTAGATTGGGTCATATGGTTAAAGTTGGGGGTTTTGGTTTGGATCAAAATTGAGCTCAAAGAATGGGTAAATTAAGCTTTGATTTGGTTTTAAGTGATCATAGGCATGGTGAATTTGAGTTTGGAATTTAAATTTGGGGAGATTGGGGTCAACTTGATGGACATTTGGGGTGAATTTGGGGAAATTGGGCCCTTAAGGGTAATTTAGGTCTTTTGGTCAAAATAAGTCAAATTGGTTAAATTGGGCTCATTGGGAGGGTCCAAATTGGTTTGGAGACATTTGAAATGATTTTGAAGGTTTTGGAAGAGTTTGGGCCACCAAGGGCATTTTTATAATTTTGTCTATTGTAGTAATTTTGGCAATTTTGAGTGATTTTGGGCAATTTGAGTATTTTGAAATGGTTTGAAATGATTTTTTAACAAATTTGGGTATTTTGGGTGAAATTGGGATTTTTGGCCAAATTTAGGAGTGTTTAGGTAATTTTAATACATGTGGCATTTGGGGGGGGGGTAAAAGGCCAAGTTGGATATTTTGGTAAAATTAAGGTGCCAACCAGTCTATGTAAGTCATGAACCAATGGAATCCCCATTTGGGTTATCTATGTACTGATTCTAGCTAAACCCAAGCCTAGAGCTAGTGGGTCTAGGAGACCATCTATAAGAGTCTCCCAAATGATTAAGGGAACAAAGTCAACAAGGTTTGGGTTTCGGGTTATGAGTGAAAGTGCGTGAAAGTAGGTGCAAGTGAGTGCAAGTGAGTGAACTAGCTCTAAACCAACACCCGACTCACCTTCAGCTCTCCCATATGGACCCCACCTATTAAGTGCTAGAGAATATGACCAATATGTGGAACTTCAAGTTGAGAAAAGAATGGTTTAGAGTTTCTAATGGTGGGGGTTCCTTTTCTAGCTCTCTAGGAATATTCAACAGGAAAGTCTTATGACTAGACCCTAGGCTACTAAAGAGGAAAAACTAAACCTCAATGAAAAGTGAGGTCAACATGCGTGTATCAGATGGACAACTAAGATCGCGTCGGACGGATGAATAGAACATAAAGCACGACTTGTGTGGCGACAGATTCAGATGGAGACAAGAAATCAGAGAGCAACACCCGGAGCTTCGAGCGGCACGAGGATCCAGTCAGCACCACACGTTTAAGTAGAAAAATATGATTTTTAAGTATTTATTGAATTTCAAAACTTAGAAAATCCACAACTTGGTGTAGAAAAATCATGAAAATAAAATAAAAATACTCTATTGCTTAGTGAACATAGCAGGAAATGTGAAATAAAATTGAAAATTATTTAATTAGACTTTATTTTTTAATTAATTAAATACTGTTTTGGAGTCTCTTAATTTTAATTAGATAAATAATAATCACCATGACTTGAAACTTTAGGGGTTCATTCTTCATGACTGTAGAAATGTTTTGTGGCTTTTTCAAAGTTAGAAAGCATCTCAACACACTAACTCTAATTTTCAAGTTTAGATGACTATTTTGCTTAAAATAATTATATAAATTAAAGTATAAATTAGAAAAATATGGGATTTATTTTGTTAGGTTTCCTGCGGTGAGAGGGCTCTTAGAAAAATATATATTTTGTTTGAATATATATGCAAATTAGTTAATTAAACCCTAAAAGCTCACTAAAATTAAACTAAATTAACTAATGTTCAATAAATTAGCAAAAATCATTCCACGCTGTAAATAACATTCATTCTAACTCATTGTAAAAATTTGAAATTTATTTGATTTAGTTTGAGCACTAAAGTTGATTTTCTAAGAAAAATTGCATTTTTGGCAATAAAATAATTTTAATAAATTCATTATAACTAGGAAAACTATGAAAAGTGATTTTCTGAGTTCCTTGTGATCAAGACCTTTTAGTAGAAATAAAATTTATATTAAAAGAAACAGTTCATTTTTTAGTTATTTTTTGGAATTAAAAATAATTGAAAATTGTAAAAATTTAAAAAAGTCTAAAATGTTCCTAATTGTTTCTTGATCACTTGGGACTCATTAAAATATTTTCCTAATTTTTTTAAGTTAAATATAATTTTTTAAAGGCTAAAAATGTATTTTCTCTCATTTTCCATTAAAAATAATTATAATAAATAAAATAAATCCTGTAAAAATGAAAAGTTTGTTTTTGGAGTTCTCTGAACTTATTGAGATTTAATAAAAATATAAAATTTAATTTTTGTACTTAAAACATATTTTCTATTTAACTAAATCACTAAAATCAATAAATAATTATGATAATTAAAAGATAACTTTAAAAAGTATAAAATTTTGTTTAAGTGGTCCTCTGACCTAGGTGAACCTCTAATAATTTTCCCAAAAACAAAAATTTTTCTTTGATTATTTAAATAAATTAATATTGAAAACATTATTTTCTAAGTTAAAATAATTTTTTAAATTAAATTATATTTTGAAACATCACATTTTCTCCTCTGATATTTTAATTGACCCATGAATGGGGTACTCTAACAATTTCAATGTCATTTGAGTTATATTTGATAAGTTATGGAGTGGAGAGCCTATGGGCAAAATGGTAATTTTAGATTTTGATGCTTTAATTAAATTTTAGGATTAACCAAATAGAAAATTGGTAATTTTGATCCTAATGAACTCTTTTAGATGTTTGAAATATGATTGCTTAATAGGTAGAAACCAAGTTGCCACCTTTTCATGGTAATTGTAAAATTGTAATTTCACAAGTTATTATGATTTGGAATTCAACTAAAATTAGGTGATTCAAAAGTGGTAGGCTTATGTTAGGAAGATAATAATTCACATACTTGAAGCTTCTAATTGGTGATAGCATGTTCTCTTGATAAGAATATATTCCATTTAAATTAATATTTAGATAATTACAAATTTGTCATGAAATGTCAAGGGTTTAGTAGTGAGCTTGGCTTGATATTTGAACTTGTTTAATGAGGTTTAGAAAATAAATACATGATTTATTAACACCTCTAAACACTACAAGTCCAACTTTAATGGTGGGTACAAGATCTTTAATGACTTAAGCTTGCCTTAGGGGCATCCACTTACTTAACTCTTAAGTAAAACATTGAGTGAATATTTTGACTACCCCGCTCTTGGGATAATTAAAATATCAGGTTCACTGAGCATAGTGTGTATTATTTCATTGAAGCTAAATTTAAAATTTATGATGATCAATTGAACAATATAATAGGTTCAAATGAACTTGAAACATTTCAAAAGGGTTTAAAAGTTGATAAGGATTGTTCCCCAAAACTTATCAATTGAACAATATAATAGGTTCAAATGAACTTGAAACTTTGTTAGTTGGTTTTATAAGTTTTTTTTTAGTGCTCGGTTTGACTTCTCTTTTAATACTTTTTTTTTAGAAGTTTACTTATTTAAGCCTTCAATTTATAAGGTTTATCAATTATTATTATTATTATTACTATGTTTATTATTATAATCACATTGAGGTTATGCTTGTAATTACTTTTGATTTAATCCAATTTTGTTGTTTTGTATTGTTTTGTTAATTAATAATGATTTATGTTTTGACTCTCAAATGTTTATATTCAAGGATTCATGTGTTAGACAAGATACATTTGCAACTTGTAATTTAGGTTTTGTTATACTTTAAATGTTTTAAGTTTTATTAATGAGTTACAATTACCTGTCTTGCTGCCTCGAACCCTTTACGAAATTTGTCTTTTGAAAATTTTTATGATAATATTTTGACCCATACCCTCTTTAGCATAATAATAATATTTTAACTAGTTAATTCAATAAAAAATTTTATAATATATAAAATGTCAAATAAGATAACAAAGTTCTAAGACATAAAAGAAATTTATGCACATATTTCCATCTAAAACAATATACTAAAAAAGAAGCATTAGGCTTTTTATCTCCTAAAATATACATGTTCAAGAAAAAAAAAGTATTTTATATTCATTGGATTAAATCTACTCCAACTTACTCTTTGGAAGAAATAACTCCAAATGGGAGGTGATTTGACCTTAATTTAAACTCCTGTTTGATTTAAATTTTTACTTCAATCTCGATTTGATGCTGATTCAAATGGGAAAAAAAATCCATTTTTAATGTAAATATATATGGTTTTTATTTTTTTCGTTCTACAAATTTCCATTTATGTTCATAGCATGATTGCATGAATAATGGTAGGCCAACCTTTAACCAGCACTCTAAAAGAAAACGCCAATCTCTGGTTTGTAAGGCAGGTACGACTTCCGGCTCCCTGCACGATCAGCCTTGCCGTAGTACAATTGATGAGCAGTGATCATACCCATATCCTTCCCCTTCTTCTCGCCACCCTTCCCCTTTTTCTTACCTCCATCCGCATCAACCTTCTCCGTCGATCTCTTCCTCTCTTCCGCAGCAAGAAACACGATCTTCCTCCCATCGCTATTACTCCGGCGAAATACCGGATCTCGAATCCACCAACGGAACAACGATTGAGTGCTGCAACATTTATGGAACGAGCCCTGGGAACGATCTCGCGGCCATAAGCAGTAAGTTCCCGGCGTGACCCCTTCCAATTCATCAACGAAAGACGAAGAAGCTTCCGATATCGACCATTTGGACTCTTCCATCAGAAGCTGGATCAGTTGCGGCCGCCTCGGTTTTTCCTTGAAGGCGCCGGGAGTTTTGGCTATGGTGGGGTAGATTGGGCGGATGTGGCCATCGGAGAAAATTTCATCAGCAGTGATCGGGGGGTGGGTTTCGGCGTCACTAATCATTAAGGAGAACTCGAAGTCGTCGTTGGTGGCATCTTCTTCTGTTTCTGATGTGGAGTGCTGTGGGGAGACTGTGTGCGGAATAGAGTAGAGCTTTGGTGGTCGGCCAAAGCTGGGCAAAGAGGTGAACGTCGCTGATGAGTCGTCTTCTCGATCCTCGCACATTGTTTGCTGCTCCTCTGTTGGATTCGAAGGAGCCGCTGGGGGCGATTTATTGTATTTTTTAGGAGGAGAACGTGTTGATCGATACGAAAACAAAATTTACATCTATATCATAAAATTTTTATTCCATTCATTGCTTAAGACCTTTTCTATATTTTCTTAATAAATACCGTGTTGATATATATGTAAACAAAATTTACCTATATACAGTTAAATTTTTATTTCATTGTAAGTTTAACACATTTTCTTTTCTTTAACATATCTTTTAATAGTTATATTTATAATAGTTGAAATTTTAAATTTTTTAAAAATAATATTATTAATATCAATTTATTTTAAAGGTAGTATATATTTCCGCTAATATATTTTGATATTTTCGAGATAAAAATGTTTCCTTAGTAGAAAATATTTCTAATATTATACATACATATATACATACATGCATATATACANATATATATATATATATATATATATATATATATATATATATATATATATATATATATATATATATATATATATATAAAATAAAGAAATCCCCTTAAATAAACATTCAAAATTTTTAGAGGATATTGAGGCCATAAAACATTGTCATTCTTTAAATAACCCCCATCAACAAATTTTCATTTTACATAAATTTCAATGCGTGAAACAAATCTCCACACAACTTTTGAGCAAAAAATTTTCAAATTTTGATTAAAAAACTTCAAGAGCAAATTTATTATCAAACTTATTGAGTCGACCAAACAAACTCAATTATACAAAATTAGTCTAATTCGCCTCAATTCAACTTCATATCATGTTGTTAAACCATTTTTTTAATATTTTAAAAGTGAAATGGATTTCAAATCTAACAAGTTTATAGTCAAATCGAGTGTTTCGGCGAGGTGAAATCAATGACCAAAGATATTTAAATTCTAACATTATTAGGTCAATCAAAAATGTTCTTTGAACCCTGTCAGATTGATTGAGGGTATGTTTGGGAGAGCTTATAAGTGCGGGCGACATTTTCAAAAATCTGCATCGCAGTTTGTTTCTCAAGGATGTGACGCAAACAGCGGGGTTATACCCGCCATCTGCATTTGCGATCCACTTTCGGCCTCTCATTTACACCCGTGCCCTCGCTCGTTTGCTCTGGAAGTGTTGCTCTTGTGCCAAATATTTATTGCCTCAGAACTCTGCAGGGTGAATTGCATGCGGAGTCCAATGACTAGTCCAAGTGGAGTTGGGTCCCACTGTATATGAAAATTCAATAAAATGCTTGGTTAACTTGACCCAGCCTCAATCAACGTGGGGAAAATTAATAAGTGTGTTTTTTCGTGAACCCGACCCGAATTTAATGTTTCGGGCGGCGAAACAGACAAAAAATGACTTTAGGTTAGATTTGGCGATTTTTGAGCCTTTAGTATTCTTCCTTGCGTCCGTTCGCATTCGGGTTTCTTCCTGTGGCTAGTTCAGCTCTCTTCGGCTCTTGGGACGGACGGCGGTTGGCCTGCGGCGGTAGTGGTTCTCCATTCAGATGGCTAGTGGTTCTTCATTTGGTTTCGACTCTTGGAAACGAGGTTGGTTTCGCAATACACATGATAAATATTAGAGCTTAGTCGTTCGGAAACCTTTATTAATTTGTTAATTTTTTTTGTTTAGAACACAAAATGGAAGGTTGGAAGGTAAGGAAGAAGAAGCTAGCAGTCTCTCAAAGTCGTTGAGGTAACTGCATTGTATATTTTAGTGAAAAAGTTGAAGTTATAGACTTGTTATAGCAATATTATAGTCGTGTTATAGTTGTGTTGTTGTGTGTTTTTTGTATTATTGTGTGCTATAGACGTGTTATTTGGTGTTATTGTTGTGTTACGTTATTTAGAGATATGTTATAGATGTATTATAGATGTATTATAATATGTCATAATTGTGTTATTGTGTGTTATAGATACGTTATTGTGTGTTATAGATGTAATATTATATGTTATCGTTGTGTTATGATGTTATAATGGTGTTATAAATGTGTTAGTTTGTGTTATTGTTGTGTTATGTTATTAGAATTATGGTATAGATGTGCTATCATTATATTATTGTGTGTTATTGTTGTGTTATAGTTGTGTTATAATTGTAACACAAGCATAACACAATCATAGCACAATGATAACACAATTATAACACAACAATAATACAACAATAACACAATTATAACACAACAGTAACATATAATAACTCACCTATAACACAACAAACTGAAGTATTCTAGTCATATAACACATCAATAACACATATGTAACACTTCAATAACACATATGTAACACTTCAATAACACATATTTTGCACAACAATAACACATATTTAACACAACAATAACACATATGTAATCCGACAATAACACATGTTAAAATGACATATGAGTCATTTTAAAATGTGTGAATGGAGAATGTTATGTATAAATCAATATTTCATTATGTTTGTTTTTGTAGGTATAGAAACACAAGAACATTTAATTCTAGGTGTCGTCATTCTGCGGTGAGGAGTGCACTCGATACTGTTAGACACATATACCCGAAGAAACCATGAATTTTGTAAGAGAAATAAATATCAGTCACTTTTTGACATGCCTCCCTATCCCCAAAATAATGTGTTGACTCTACATATAATGGGATTCTGGAATAATGAAACAAGAGGTTTTGTGATCGGTGGGAAGTTGGTAAAATTCCACGCCAACCATGTGGCGCTTTTGTTAGACATGCCAAACGTGGGAGAATCTGTTAGTTGGAGGAAAAGTTTGTCATCTCATTTAGATTTGAGAGCAATAAAAGAAGATATGACTAAGTTTTCAGGAAATTCTTCCACTCCTTTGGAGAAACTATTTCTTAAGCTTTTACGAACAAATTTATTCTTTACCTTGAGCAATTTCAGCGTGCCTACAGGTCTTTATGCATTTGGAGAGAACTTACGGACCTTCTCTTCGTTTAACTGGCATGCTACTATCTATGATTCTATTATTGGTCAAACGAACTTTGTTGTAATCAAAATAAGGAGGAATTAGTCACTTGGTCACATAAGTGGTTTTGTATTTCTTTTATCTATAAGTTCATATTTTCCATAATTAAAAATTTTCCTTATTCACTAATTGTTTTTGTTTCTTTTAGCCTTGTAACAAAATGATTTTAATATGTGTTATTTGCAGCTTTGGTTCTTCGAGCACACAACTCTCTTTATTCCTACTGCGCCTAAGACTAGACCACGAATGCTAAGGTGGCCAAAAATTCATGGGCGGACAGTAGCACAGATTCATGAAGCCTTTAAGCTGCTCAATCATGTGCAAGTAAGTATATTTATTTCTTATAAGATTTTATTTGAGTAAGTTTCTAAGTTGATTTACTAAATATAGGTACCAGATGTACCAGATGAAGTTGAAGTTGCGGCAACCAACACAAGGATGTACCCGATGACTACCGCGTGTACCAGATGAAGTTGAACGAACAACACATGTTGTTCTTGATATTGTGCCCTTTACGGTAAACAGCTCATTCTATAGTGTGTAGTGGTTATTTAACCCAAAATTTCTTTAAAAACTTCTATTTTCTTGTTCAGGGTCATGTTGTCGAAGACCCAAAGGACCAACAATTGGAAATAAATCTAGAACTGCCGTTTTTTCAAGAACCTCAATCAGTAATAGTGTCAGTCACTTTGTAATTTAAGGCAGAGATAACTCAAGCTCAAGCTGAAGAAAATCTTAAACAAATTGCGATGACGCCATTGGTTTAGGTACCCTTTTAATCAACCAGTGAATGCAAACCAATCCAATAGTGATCACTAGCTAGAGCACCTGTTCCATTGTTGAGAGCCATGCGATAGTGGTAAAAAAACCCCTTTACATTTTAATTTTTTAGTTAGAGTTTATAATTTTTGTATTTATTCTACAGCCTCGTATTGCGACATCTTACCTAGAATATCCTGCTAGATCATTAGTACAACACAAGATGCATGATGTTATCAATGAATGCATTGCTACATACGCGGGGGGTGTAAGTAACTTTTGACAGCAGTTTTCATTTATATTCAAATGTGACAATCTTTCTTTCTTAAATATGCAGACATGATTTTCTAGCAAATAAAGGTTCTGGGAGGGTAATTAATCAAGCCGGCCTCAAGGAAGTCTTAAAAAATGGGTGGTTTGGAAACGAACATGTTGATATTTTTGCTGACATTTTGCTTGAGAGAATTGTCAGGTCACCCAAATTATACAGGCCTTACCTCTTTGTGACATTACAACATTGGGTAATATGCAATTGTTTAATTTATCCATATTTTTATGGCTCATACTTTCATTGTAAACACCATGTAATGTAATAAATTTTATAGATGCATAGGAATTTGGATAACACTGCTTTTTTTTAAACATGTCACGAAGGACACTATAAAGGAAGCATGAGTTATATTATTTCCTATAGTTCTTAACGGTCATTGGACTTTGTTGGTGGGGGAGTTGAAATTGAGAAAATGAAAATTAAACGACTCTCTTCCCAATACTGTGCGTAAGGATGCTGCCCACTAAGTTGTAAGTATATTATACATTAATAACATCACTACAGAAAAAAGCTTATGAGTTCGCCACATTCATCAGTTTCAAAATCCTAAGCAAACATGATAACCTCAACTTGCCTCTCCATTAACAATTGTATGAGAACACTGGCATCTCCTCGCTCTATTCTTTTCCATCTTTCTTTTAGAGAAAAATTTTGTGCATCTTTTTTCGTGCATTCTAGGTTCTCCACCCCCAACCTCTGTAGCCATAAAGTTATATGCATCTGTTGCTCTAATCTCTGCTTCTGTCATAGATCTCAGCAAATCTACATTTAACTCACTTATCTTTCTGCTACAATGCAAAAAATGCTTATCACTGCTTTCGGCAAGAGAGTGGTTATATTTTTCAATGAATTTCTTTACAGTCCAATTTCCTTCAACATTGATGGCATATCTAACCATGGCTTGACATCCAGTCCTCGTGTCAGCTTTTTTGAATTTCACAGTATCAGTCAGGCTTGACTCCTTCTTATGGCCAGCCTTTTCGCAAATAAAATCTTTAGTTTTAATCTTTTTTGAGTTTGTCCAATAGCTCCTATGATCCTTCCTAACAGAAAAGCCTACATGATGTGCATAGGCACAATAGCTTTCATATGCTTCTTGATCATTGTACACAACGGTGCGAAGAAACGTCTCTACGATTGGATCATTGCACTGCACGTCACCACCCCAATTTAAAGATGGTTAGATAGGTATAAGGCAAACAATAACAACATAATAACACTTCAAAAACTATACAATAAAATCACCATAACACTACAAAAACTAAACAAAAATATCACCATAACACCCTAACAATACCACAATACGACACCACTACAATAATACAATCCATAAACAATAACACCACTGTAACACTAGAAAAACTAAACAATATCATCATATAACACCTTAGTAATATGACCAAAAATGATAAAAATACCTAAATAATACAACAACAACACTACTAGGACAATACAATCCATAAACTCTAAACGATAACACTACACCCTAAGCCCTCAGAATAACACCACTATAACACTAGAAAAGATAAACTATAATATCACATAACACTTAAATAACACAACAATAACACGAGAATAATATAACAATATTACAAAGATAACATTACTAAAAGAATACAATCCCTAAACCCTAAACCCTAACAATAACACCACTATAACACTAGAAAAATTAAACCTAAACATCACATAACACCTCAATAACACAATAATAACACAATAATAATACAAAAATAATATAACAATAGCTCCACTAAGACAAAATAATCCCTAAAATTTAAACCATAACACTACACCCTAAGCCCTAAAAATAACACCATTATAACACTATAAAAATTAAACTATAACACCACAAAAAACCTCAATAATACAACTATAATACGATAATAATACAACTCAAAATCATAAATAAAACAAACAAAAAAAACACAGCCTAGCACTATAATAATCCTCAAACTTAAACAAAAATAACAAACCTAAACATCAACATAACACCAAACATAATAACACACTAAGTATAAAATAAAACAACTAGCAAAAACCAGCTAGAACCAACATAATAAAGCAATGCAACTAAAAAAAAAAACCCTAAACTAAAGCAAACACACCTCTGATTTAAGCTTCTTGACATTATTTAATGATTCTGTGATTAATATTTATCCGTCTCCGGAGGAGTCAAACACACCAGCTCGACACAATCCACTTGTTTTAGGCTGGCGGTGGCATAAAGTGGGACATAAGACTTTTGATAGGATTCTATAAGGACAAAAAGTCACTTTTTCTCATCTTGGGCAGGGTTAGGTTTCGGACAGGCCAGGTCGCTGCTTTAATTTCATTATTTTACCTCCTATTGTGGTGGGACCCAGAATTCTGTGTGCCGATCTTATATTCGACTGCCTACGGTTTTCGGATGAAATAGGTGCTCCTCATTTACACCTGTGCCCTCTCTCGTTTGCCTTGGAAGCATCGCTCTTATTCCAAAAGCTAGTCGTCGCTCCTCTGCCCTACCTCCGTCGCTCCTCTGCCAAAAGCCAGGTGCGAACCCAAACAACCAAAGCTGAAGTGGAGGCGAGCTAGGCGAGCAGGTATCCATTTCTTCGGATGGTTAAATGCTAGGGTTTTTCGCCTCCATAAGAAATTTTGCATAGCTTTGTAATTTCGCTTTCCACTGTCTTACATCGAAGTACAGAGCCTTATGATTTCCTCTTCTCATTTCGTTTAAGTTTTCTGATTTGATTTGGTTCATTAACCCTATTAGTTTTTTTCTTTTTTCATGTTTTGTTGATTGATATCTCGAGTAGGTTTGTGTGTGTGTTGATGAGAGTTGGGATCCTACTCTATTTTGTGTCCTTAACAAGAAATATTTTCATGAAAGCCATCAGTAGTTGTCGTCTCAGTTTTGCATCCGAGGGAAAAACTCTTATTTTTGTGTCCTGATGTTATTTTTTTCCTATTATTTGCTATGTTGCATTGGTTTAGAATGAATTTATGTCTTCTGCACCAAACTTATTAAACTATTCTTTTTCTAATGTTTAGTTAAATTTTAAATGATTTAAATTGACATGAAAATGATATGTACTGAAATCATATAATTCATATCGTAAAGTGGAACATTTTGATGATGACGACTTTAATAATTGAGTACTTTATTTGTGGCATTTTATTGATACAGACATCCTTTTATAAATCAATTGTTTGGGATTGGAAAATGACTTGCGTGCATGTGATATGTGTTAATTATCATACTTTTCATGATGAGATTTTCCTTGCATAGATTGAAATTGAACCTATATTTGCCCTCCATGTTCAAACAAATGTACAATTAGAATCCAAATAGAGTAGAGAAATGAAGGGTAATTCCTTTCTACATCAAATTTCACTTGTGTTGCCTTCTACTTCTCATTCCCATTAAACTTTTTGTAGAATCTATTTGAGCTTCAATTTTCAGCTTTGTTGTGTTCAATAGTACTTTCTGAGTAGCTTTTTGTGTTTGAATGCTTGAAGAGGAAACCATGCTGAAGCAATGGGTTGAGGTTCTGAAGATCGTCTAACTTACTTTAATGAAAAGCTCAAGGAGAGACTTGTCAAAATGTTTCAATTTTCAAAAAGTGACGTTGGATCTTTGATGTGGTTGTATGGCAATTTGACGATATGTTTGGCTTGGCTTATTGAAGTTAGTTTGAAGAAAGAGTTTGGTGGTTATTCTCTTTCCTCTCATAATTTTCATTTATTAATGAAGATTTCTTTAAAAATTAAGAATGCAAGAATGATATTGTTAAGTGTTGTGGAATTTATACTTTAGCTTGTGTTATAATTTTTTGCTTTTTAAGCACATAGAAATTTTTTGTTTGATTTTATTTTCTATTGTCAACACAATCTTGCTTGAAATTGGTAGTTTATTTCTTAAATATGTTTTTCGGGCACCGTGGTTATGATATACAAAATTTTTTATGCATCACACAAAATAAAATTGTATTTTAGGTGACATAACAAATTTTATTTTTTTAGTGCAAGAGTTGTAAATATCAATATGCTACAATTGTTTAAAAAATATATGTTTAAATTTGTTGTGAGTTGATTATTTTGTTGGTCAATTATTCACTTATAATGTTACTTAACAGTTTCCATTTTGAATTCCCTCATACTAGTAAATAGAGCAATGAATAAGAGCAAGGAGATTGGATCTTCAACCATGTGGGATAGGAATGCCACCAATATTTTCCATGATCTCTGTCTTAGGGAAGTCGAGCTGGGAAATAGATCGACCACATATTTTAATAAAGAAGGCTGGCAAAAGGTCATTGTCAATTCAAGGAACTGACAGGAAGGAGCTATGATTGGATGAAATTGAAGAACAAGTGAGATCAATTAAAGAAAGACTGGAAGATCTGGAAGGATGTTAAGATGGGAACTACATTTTGGGTTGTGATCTAGTGAAGCGGACAATAGATTCTCATGGTGATTGGTGGGCTGAGAAATTAGAGAAAATGACATACATTTGATCACTTTCCTTTTTTATTTTTAGTGTTATTAAGAGGGTTTAACTAATTTAAAATTTTATGCCGTACAGGTTGTGCCAGAAGCTAAATAATTTAAATTCAATGGCATTGATCCACAGTGGCGAAGGTGAAAGTGCAAGAGAGATGACTGTATTGCGAGACCAGCTAGTGGACGAAATTGCTCAATCATGATTGCTGATTTGTTTTTATTTTTATATTATAGAAATATTTTAGAGTGCATGTTTATTAAAAGATGGATTTGTTTCTGACCATTTGGTATTCGGGAGATGTTTTGGCATTCAGGAAATAATAATTTTTTTAGTATTCAGGAAATGTATTTGACCATTTGATAGAGCATTGAATGTAAATTTTTAGGGAACTAACATTTATTGAATGCTCCTATTGGTTCTTATTTACATTGAAAGAAGATTGCAATCAAAGACACAATTATGCTTATGGGTGATACTATAAATAAAATAAAAATTGATGAATCAAGCTGTGCACATTTCCAACTGTACGGTTTATTATACACAGATAACTCTACTGCTACAACCTAATGTGTTACAGAGTATAGTTTCTGATATCATATGATGAAAATTTTGATGAATATTGCAACAATTAAAATCTTCGAATCCAATAACCCAAAGCACCTTGAATTCATCATCGGAAAGAAAACATATGCTATCAGTTTGATAAAACATGAAAATATATGACAGCCCGAACAAGGAAATGGATACCAAAATGGAACAAAAAATTGTTCCTTTATGTAGTAGAAAATAAAGCCCTATAATTTTTTTGTGATTGGAATAATAATGAACCTTTTTCTATTACCAATTACATTATATCAACAATCTACACACACACACACACACACACACAGATATATATATATATATATATATATATATATATATATATATATATATATATATATATATATATATATAT
>NEWO01001083.1:23839-35718 GCA_003013225.1 Phalaenopsis aphrodite | reverse complement strand
GAATGTAAGCCCTAACTAATAAAATTGGCAGGATGAAACACCTAAATATTTCTCCTCAAAATTGAAGCCAAACATTAGGATAGCTTGGGAAGTCACCGAGGTTCTCCTCTGGATCCATGACATCCCCTAGTTCTTCTTCCTTTGGTTTCTACAATAAAATGTTCCAAATTTGAACTAATCCCATTTCACACCTCTACATATGATTTCGTTGAAGAGTCCCACCCTTTGAAATTCCTTGAAGATAATTTTTCTTGATTTTTATCGAGAGTCTTCATAAGTGACTTTGGTCATTTAAGATGTAATTAACTATAGGGGCTTGCCCTTATAAGAAGCATGTCCGAACCCAGCTTAATATAAGCCTTATTTAATCCTTTATATTAAATAGGGGAACTTGTCGGCAAATACAAAGGTTTCGCAGACCAAACGGACATCGTACTTTCCTTAGTTTATTTGATCGAGCCTTATCCTCAATTCTTGTGTTTATTCTTCGGGATAGGTACAGGATTTGAGGTACAGTGCTCTTTCATTTTAAACTATAAAAAATATGGGGTTAGTTTGATTTCATACTTCAACGTCCTTCTGAAGCGAGCGACGGGATTTTGATTCCAGTGACCGACAGCTTCTTACGGGAACTCCCCACAAACCAACCCGAAATAACGCCGACAAGTTATTACCAGAAATTTACCCACTCCTACGAGGGAGTAGATTCCATCCTCTGACAGATACTTATGGATATGAGAGTGTCCGGAAGATTGCTGGCTCATTACCATCACTTCATGGACTTGGTGAGAAAGAAAAGAAATTCAGCCCCATCACCCGAGTTAGTGCAGTCTTCATAAGGCTTGCTATTAAAGAAGGATGTTCTGTTAGTGAATTACTTAAACGAGTGGGACATGCAATTTCCCCTCATATGAAGAATGAAATTTGAAGGATATTAAGTTTGCTAGAAAATCTCATTGGTCGACTATAAAGTCACCTACCCGTGTTCCCGTCTGGCTCCGTTTGGGAAACCGAGTTGATACTGTTATGGTCACCACCAATCATACCACCACCAGAACCTCAGGTCGCCGACCGATTAAGTCAAGACTGGGTCCGAGAACTTTACCCGTTATTCCTGCAATCATGGAAAGAAAAATAAGACGATTAGTTGACACTGTAGCCGATCTACACCACGGGGAGCACACCTTCCCTCGACATACCAATGTCTCTACTAAGACGTCCCGTCCTGAGACATCATCGTCAAAGAAGAAGAAGGTATGGGTACCCAAGGTCGCTGCACCGATACAGTTCAGTGAGCCTGCAGAACAGGAAGTAAAACCAGTGCCTGAAATATCCGACATCGTCACGACAATAGCCAGCGAGATGGAGGAACAAGTTGAGGATTTCCATCAAGGTCCTCCAAATCTTAAAGCAATCAAGGAATTGATAATTGAGGAAAAAGTTGAGAACCTTAGGATTGAGATTTCTGAGTTAGCTCGAGCATATAGAGTTTCCGTTAATAGTGACAATGAGGTTTTTGATTACAGTGATTACTTGGAGGAAGATTTCATGGATGTCCACGTGATCAAAACCAGAGCTACCACATCTGCACCTGAGGCTCAACCTCACACTGAAGAGAACGCCGTAGATGAGCTGGGTAGGGTTATCCTCGTCAGGGATGAGCAAGTTGTTCTATTGAAGAAAAGAATAGAGGAGATGACTGCAGCTATGACCATCATGGCCACCATTCAGGGGCAATTACAAGCACCAAGATTGGCTTCTCCAGAGATTAATCAGCCAGAAATCATACACATCGCAGATAAAAAGAAGGGAGGCTACTTAGACAGATAAAGAAGAACAACCGAAGAAGGTTCCCCCATCAAGTGTCATGCTAGAAGATAAGTTCAAGAAAATGGTTAAACAAGTACGAGATGCCTTAGCCCAGTCCAAGGGAGGTGCGCCAATTTTAAAGGGTAGACCTTACTCGGAGGAGTTTGATGTCGTGCCTTTCCACAAGGGTTTTGTGACCCCAAACTTCAAGATATTCGATGAGACTGGAAATCCCAGACCGCACATAACACATTTTTGAGTCAAGTGTGGAAACACAAGGAATAGTGAAGCTCTACTTTGTCAGCAGTTCGTCAGTAGCTTTTCAGGGATTGCTTTCGACTGGTACGCTGACCTGCCCAACGGGTCAATTAAAATATTTTCTGAGTTGGAACAGCTATTTGTGGAAAGCTTTGTTGGGGCGCAACATCATGTAACTATTGGAGAATTCATGATGGAGAAGCAGAAACCTAGTGAAACCTTGACAGACTATATTTTGAGGTGGAGAAACCTTAGCATGAAATGTGAACCTCAACTACAGGAACATCAAACGATTGAGATTCTACTCAAAAGCATTCATTGGTCAATAGCTTTCATGCTGAAGGGACTCACCATCAAATCCTTCGAGAAGCTACTCAGTAAAGCTAGCAGTCTCCAAGAAGAAATGAGACACATGGAGCCACATCAAAAGGCTAAGGTGACCAGAGTGTTCGAAAAGAAAACAGGGGTAGTCGCAACTGTCAACAAAGGAAAGCAGCCGATAAAGATATATGCAGAAGATCATCGTCAGTCTTCGTCAAAGTACCCTCAGAAGAGAGCAGTCAATCCAACCAATGGTCGTCTCAGGAGGGATCACCTCGAACAGCGGGTAAAAGAATATCCCTGTTAGAGCGACACAAAGTTGTTTACTCCTTCAAAGATGAAGTTGTACCTAAAATATTCAAAAGCTTGATGAAGAAACCAGAATTCAAACTGCCTGATCCAAAGAAACCCGAAGAGGTGGATAAGAAGAATGAACCAAATTATTATCCGTACCACCGGTTACTTGGACACACTATAGAAAAGTGTTTCATCTTTAAAGACTAGCTCGAGAAGAACCTCAAGGAAGAGAATATAACAATCTCAAAGGAGTATTTGAGAGAGCCTGAAAAAGGTTCCATAAACATGATTTCAGCTGAGTCAATCTCCCTAATTGATCCATATGTCAGAACAGATGGATGGAGTACAACTTGGAATGAACTCAAGAAGGTCCTCAATCGGATACGGGATTCATTGAAACAAGCTTCTACAAATACCGAAGAAGGATGTAATGAAGTATGGAGCAGATCATCCAAGAAGATACTGAACAAGCTACAGTCTGCATCAAAACAAGCCTCCATTCAGAGTCTGCAACATACTGAGCCCGAGATGAATATTTCACCAGAATATCCGTCATGATCATGAAAAAAGAACAAGAAAAAGAAAAGCGTCAATGCCAAGATCGTTAGCACAGGGGGTAGGGTAGGGGCTGCCTCTACTAGATTGGTTGTCTCAGATTTGGGGAAGAAAATCCTCGAACACTTGACTTTGTATGATTATCTTTATGTCCCTCCAGGGTCTTATGAATATAATGGTTGTGATTTCGGCTACGTTCTGACTATTTATGGTAATAACGTGACTGATTATAACCAAGCTAGTTGCGATATCGATCTCTAAAATGATTCTCAAATCGTACTTGAGTCTGATAAACTTGTTGTCAAGTCTAAAGAAGACATCAATGATATCGCTTACGATGGCACCGATAACGAAGAGCCAACTCTCGAGCGTCATGGTGCACCGCTCGCCATCAACTTAGATCTCTCCGATGAAGAGGAAAAGGCATCGGAAGATTCAGCAATGATATCTCAAGAAGAAATCACAGAAGTCAACTTAAGGAGCGGAAAGGTGTTACCACCAAGAACAGCTCCAACAGACAAAAAAATAGATAATGACTCGAGAAGAGGTACCCCACCTCCGCCCGTGGAAGAACCACATAATTGAGATAAAATCGGAGGATCGTACAAAGTAGACTACAACGTGCTAGCTCATCTTAGGAAGTTGCCTGCCCGACTAAGCATCTACGACGCTCTAATCCTGTCAAAGGTGATGAGAGAATCTTTGGTTACAGCTCTGCTAGATCCAAAAATTTGCTTAGCTCAGTTGGCCAGCACATCCTCAGATGAAGTTTGCTCATTGAAAGAACAGTCAGGGGTAACCTTCACAGATGAAGACTTGTTGCTCGGTACCGCCGACCACAACCTTCTGCTCTACATCTCCGTCAACATTGGCAGATTTGTGTTATCCAGAGTCTTAGTGGATCCTGGAGCATCTCTTAACTTGATGAGTCTACGGATGCTAGCATATTTGGACTTTGACGTTTAAGAGCTCATCCCCGATAAGATGATGTTAAGAGGATTCAACCAAAAGGAAGAAAGAGCCCTTGGATCAATTTCATTACTTATGAAGGTCGGAGAACTCGTAACAACCGTTAAATTTCATATCATCGACGCAGAGACCTCTTTTAACGCTCTATTGGGCCGACCATGGATTCATGAGCATGATATGGTTCCATCACCCCTACACCAGTGCATTAAATACCGCAAAGATGGTCAAGAAAATTGCATTTAGGGAGATCTACAACCATTTTCAGTGCATAAAGTTGGTATCCATGAAGATGCTGCCTACTACGAGCCTCCAAAGAAGATTGTCTTCTCACGCAAAATTTTGACAAACAAAGATAAAGATTCAGAAGGATCACAAAAAGGAGGCCATACAACTCTGCTTCGACAACCTTTTACCACTCCCCTACATCGAGTTGGTGGAGGTTCTTCTAGTTCACGCACCCGAGGTCGAGGCCGGAGTTGCGGGTGAGGAAAGATTAACTTAATTGTTGAACGGAATAGGCCAACTATCAACATTGGTGATGAATACAGTTCTGAAGATGAGATAATGATGACAAAGCAGAAGAAACCTCAGTACGAGGTATCTTTAGAAGATACAGAGAGGAATGAATATGAAACAATGTATGATCGGATAAACCACTATGTGGATACTATGACCCTTACTCTGATTCTCCCTCAAAAGGTCGAGAGTTTAGAGGTCAAGGAAGTTCGTAGTGTTGGTTCAAAGCCGATCAAAATTTAACGTGCTTCTACCTCTACTGAGCTTGAAAACCATGTAAATTTGGATGTTGATGCTAATGAATTAATGGAATTGCCTTTTGGTTACTTCTCGCCTTATATTCAAAAGTTAATTCAACAGGGACATTTACCAAAACAAATGCCAAAAGAAAAATTTCAACTATTTAAAAAATTGTGGAATACTAAAAGTCAAACTCCCAATTTAAAAGAAGGTCTCGGATTTGGTACAGTTGGACCAGTCGATGATTCTGAATTTTGCATGCTTGTTACTAGTGACTCAGAAGAGGATTGTCTTGATATAGAGGATGACTCTGCTGATCAAACAATAGAAGATGCTCCACCAAAATTTGAGAAAGAAATTAAATCCGTTGTGGATGAATTGAAAAGATTAACCTCGGGACTGAAGAACGACCCCGACCTACATTTATAAGTTCTCTACTTGATGACGAAGAATCTGCAGAACTGGTCAAACTATTAGCAGAATTCAAAGATTGCTTCGCATGGAGCTATGATGAAATGTTGGGATTGTCAGCAGAAGTTACAGTCCATAAACTTGCGGTGGACAAGAATGTAACCCCAGTAAAACAAGCTCCCAAGAGAATGTGCCTCGAGATAGAACAACAAGTCATCACCGAGGTAAAGAAATTAATAGACGTTGACTTTGTTAAAGAAGAGTAGTACCCCACGTGGTTAGCCAATATTGTACCGATTTAAAAGAAAAATGGACAGATCCTCATTTGAGTTGACTTCAGAGATTTGAACAAAGCATGTCCAAAAGATGAGTTTCCACTGCCTAAACCGAAAATGATGGTGGATATGGCTTCAACACATGAAATTTTCTCCTTCATGGACGGATCGTCTGGGTATAACCAAATCAAGATGGCTCCCGAAGATGCAACACTTACAGCTTTCAGAACACCGATTGGAATCTTCTGCTACACAGTGATGTCGTTCGGTCTAAAGAAAGCCGGAGCCACATATCAGATCGCAATGACGAAGATTTTTTACGACCTCATTCACAATCAAGTAGAATGTTACGTGGATTATCTGGTCATCAAAAGTAAACAAAAAATAGACCATTTATATGATTTGAGGATTGTGTTTGAACGGTTACGACGATATAACCTTAAAATGAATCCCTTAAAGTGCGCCTTCGTCGTCACCTCCGGGAAATTTCTAGGATTCGTTGTCCGTTTTCGGGGAATCAAGATCGACTCGGATAAGATTAAAGCTATCTTAGGAATGCCTCCCCCTAAAACCTTGAAACAGCTACGTTCCTTCCACGGGAAGTTGGCATATCTGAGACGCTTTATTTCTAATCTCTCAGGTAGGTGTCAGCCTTTCTCGGCATTAACTAAAAAGGACGCCAAATTTATTTAGGAAGAAAAATGCCTGCGGGCCTTTAAAGATGTTAAACAATATTTAATAACACCTCATGTTTTGGTAGCCCCTATCCCAAGAAAACTGTTGATACTTTATACCGCAGCTTTGGATAACTCTCTTGGAGTGCTCTTAGCCCAAGTCAATGAGGAGGGAAAATAAAATGCTCTCTACTACTTGAGTTGTCGTCTAATACCAACGAAGATAAGGTATCCACCTATTGAAAAGCATTGTCTGGCACTAATTTTCACTGCTTAAAAGCTTAGACACTACATGCTTTCTCGCAAGATTACCCTAATTTTGAAAGTTAATCCATTGCAATATTTGATGACCTGACCAACACTCTCCGGACGTTTAGCGAGATGGTCAATGATCTTATTGCAATTTGATATAACTTTTGTGCCCCTCCGTGCTATAATGGGATAGATTTTAGCATACTTTCTCGCTGCACACCCACTGCCAGCTGGGTCCTCTCTCAACGATGAGTTACCAGACGAGCAGATACTACAGATGGCATTTTCCAATACGCAGCACTGGGAAATGTACTTTGATGTTGCTTCGTCAGCCAGGAAAGACAAAGGATCATGCACAGTTATACCAGGCAAGGCAGGGATTGGTTTGATCTTTATCACGCCAGATAAGGGTATGTTGAGGTTCTCATACCACCTGACGGAGTCATGTACCAACAATGAAGCAGAATATGAAGCCTTAATCACCGGATTGGAATTGGCAATTTTGATGGATATAAAAAACATTGTCATTTATGGTGACTCTCAACTTGTCATTCAGCAAGTCGCCGGACAATACAGAATTCTGAAACCAAGATTAGCAGAATACCGTCAGTACGCGATGAAGCTCGAGGAGCAGGTTTCTGAGGTGACTTTCTACCGGATTCCTTGGGGAGAAAATGCTCATGCCGACGCTCTAGCAAAACTCGCTAGGGAAATGATATGTCCCTCGGAAGATTCCATCGAAGTCACGGTTCAAGGAAGACGAGTCTTGTCTCGAAACGACTTAAGAACCCTACATAATATTTGAAAATAAGAAATAATAAATACAGTTGCAGACATCAACAAAGATTGGCGCAAGCCATTAATAGAATATTTGCATACTGGAAAGCTGCCAGAAGACAAGTCTGAGGCACACCACATCACAAAAAGGGCCATGTCTTACGCCCTGGTGGGAAATGTTCTCTACATAAGATCGTTCGACCAAATGTGGCTACGGTGTTTGAGCAGAGCCAAGGCACATAATATTGTCAAAGAAGTACATGTCGGATTGTGTGGCACTCACCAGTCAGAACTAAAAATGAAAATGAAGATTTGGATATTATTGGCCAGCAATGATGACCGATTGCGTGGATACTGCCAAAAGATGTCACCAATGCCAAGTGCATGGGGTGGTCTTACACCAGCCTCCGAATGTGCTACACCCAACTGTTGCCTCGTGGCCATTCGAGTGTTGGGGCACAATCATAATAGGTCTGATAGACCCTCCATCTTCTAAAGGACACAGATTCATACTTGTCACAATAGATTACTTCTCCAAATGAGCAGAGGCAGTACCGTTATGTGAGGTTACGACACAACACTTCCTTCAATTTTTCAAAAGCCAAATCTTCTACCGTTTTGGAGTGTTGCGAAGAATAATCTCTGACAATGGGATAGCTTTTAAAAGCACAAAGATCAACAATTTCGTCAGAAGACATGGGAAAGATTGGAGATACTCTACAATTTACTATCCCAGAGCGAATGGTCTGGCTGAAGCTTTCAACAAGACACTGGTACAGATTTTGAAGAAAATACTGGATGAAAATAAAAGGGATTGACATAACAAGCTGTTAGAAGCCTTGTGGGCCTACCAGACGACTTTTATGACTCCCACTCAGTGTACACCTTACATGCTCGTGTAAGGGACCGAGGCCGTGCTACCGCTAGAGATCCAAACACCATCTCTCATAGTCGTCATTGTCAACCAACTTATAATAGGATAAAGCACAAAACTTAGGCTTGAAGAACTGGAGAGTCTCGAGGGAAAATGAGTGGAAGCACAACAACATTTGGAGCTCTACCAGGCAAAGATGTTACAAGCCCATGACAAATTGGTCCGCCCAAGGACATTCAAAATTGGTGACCTCGTACTCGTGCTCAAAAGTCCTATTCTTGCTTGCCGGAAAATAGGTAGAAAATTCGAGCCAACTTGGGAGGGACCATTTGTCGTCGAGAAGGTTTATACAGGAGGAGTCTACCAGTTATTGGACTTCCGGGGTGAAAGACCCATGTTACCAATAAATGGGCGATACCTAAAAACCTTTTATGCAGCCTGATGTCGCCTGCCTCCGCTTGCCTTTGCTTGCTTTGAAACTTTGAAACTTTGAAACTTTGATTGTTTTAGGGTTATCTATATGGCCATATGTCTATGACCGGGTCCAAATTTCGTAATTAACCTTATATATAATGAAAATTTTGAGAAGATTATTGAGCTTCACACGTTCTCTTTTCTACTTTTGAATTTAAATATTTTATTAAATTAAAACAAAACTCACTCATAAAATGAGTAATCCTATCCATCAAAATAAACTAAAATTTACTTTAATAAATACTCTGTTTTGTTCTTGTTCATGCCAAACTTCGGCCCACTGACGTTTCTTTCTGTCGTCTGTAGAAAAATGTCAGGACAGAGGCTGATCTTTGCCTTCCACGATGGCTGGAACCTCGCACTTAATGAAGAGATGGCGCCTTAAGGAGGTGTCATAGATTTCAACATGGATTTCAACCAGAATGATATGGACTACGATGGTCCTCTAATGGACGTATTCAGCAATGAATAAAAGAAGTGAATGCCTTCACTGTTGAGAGTGACCACTCAAGACGATGTGTCACGTAAAGGTAAAAACGTGTGGCGGAACAAGGTCTGATGGAGGGGCTCAACCGACTGTCCTCCATGATAGCCACTCCAGCAAGGGGCTTGACAGCTGCCCACAGTGAACAACTACCAAATACTCCACTCCGCAGGAGGTAACGCAGAAATGCAAGCTGAAAGAAACTGAGAGCCTTTCTGCGATAGAAACACAAGCGCCAGAGAGGCATGAGCGGTTTTCTTACCCCCATTCCTGAGGGACATATCTACGATCCAGATCTGAGAGAGACTTCTGTCATCCTGCCCACTACAGATGAAGAGTCAGGATTTGTGATAGGATCAGATGTGCCCCCGGTCCCAGATAACTTGTGCAAAGGTTGCCCAACATGCAACGTCGAGATACCAGCCAGGACATCAGTCACGGGTGCATTTTTAGGATGCCCGAATTGCAAAGTTTTACATCTACAGCGTTTCAGTACCTTGGAAGAATACACGTCAAGCACCAATGAGTCTCAAACTCAAGATTTTGTGGCAAATGAACCGTATGTCCCACTGGGGATGGACCAGCATGCACCACGGAGTCCAGGATCATACATCCCACTTGAGGCTGAATCTCATATTCTGGATCGGCCAGCACTGGTTTGGATTCCCGCCAAGGCCCGGAGGAAAGAATGCCCTAGGAAGCTTCCAACTCCCGATATGGTAGAACACTACAAAATAAGCAAGGTACACAAAAGATAATTCGAGTTATATGAAGAGGTTTAGGGAAAGTTTATTAACATATTGGAAGGCCTGGAGCTATATACCAGGGTTTTCTCTGAAACTGATGAAAGAAGCATCCTAGACTGCATCTTCAATTTAAGATATAGAGGTCGAGCAGGCCTTCTCATGGAAAAAAAATGTATTCCGAGCCGAAGAAATGGATGCGGGGAAAGGGAAGAATCACCATCCAGTGCGGATGTTGCTACAATTTTACAAACGACAGACAGGTGAATCCGCCTGATATCCTCAGATACAACCAAGTGGATCTGTTACCACCGATGATAAAGTGGATGATAAAGAAAATGGTTAAGTGGAATATCCTACCCGCCACTTGTATTCTTAACAGTTGCATCATCAACATTTATGAAGAAGGTGACTGCATTCCCCCGCACATTGACCATCATGACTTTGTGAGGCTTTTCTGCACAGTCTCGTTCATGAGTAAGAGCAATATTTTGTTTGGAAAAGAAATCAATATAATCAGCCCTGGTGAATTCAGAGGTGCTGTGGAGATCACTCTTCCAGTTGGTTCAGTACTTGTTCTCAATGGCAACGGTGCAGACGTTGACAAGCACTGCATTTCAGGAGTACGACACCGTAGGGTGTCCGTGACCTTCTGCAGAATGGATGACAGTAAGATACCATATGGATTCTAGCAAGACTCAGAGTTGGAGGAACTGTTTCTTTACGAGCTATGAGAAGGTTGTACCTCTAAATACATGCAAAGGGAACTCTTATCCTAGAGCATGACTCAGAAGGTCTGCTTGATCAGGAGCTCGATATACCAAGCACAGAGGATTCACTTGCTTTCCTTTAACAAGCATGACATGTATCTGATGTAATCAGTCTATGATGTACTCATATCTTGAGATGACTCTCAATGCATTTCAGCATGTATTACATGATGTACTCTTTTCGAGGCATTAGCCTATGTTTGATCTGTTAAATCTTTATTGAAGCAGATTAATGGAAATTTCTCTCAAGTTGTGCCTTTTTGACAATTGCATTTTGTGCGATGGATGAAAGTAGCGAACCATGCGATGGTTCAGAGTTCCAATGAACAAAGAACGAAACAACAAATCTTCAACAACGAACAAAACACAAATGAAAGATAATCATAAACAAGTGAATAACAAAACAAATTTCTTTTTAAATCAACCTATTAAAATTAAAACTTTAAAACAAATTTTGAAAAATCAATTGTGATAAAAACAACAAGAAAATAAAACAAACCTGTTGAGTGAATACTTTCATTTTCGGAATTTACTACTCTTTGTGCGCGCAGCATAACCATCGTTATCTACACTAACTCTCTGCACATCCCCGCAGAATTTTACATTCTACACAAAAACTCACAAAGCTTTACAAATCTCCTTCAAGAAAATTAACATTTCCACATGCACACTACCGCAAATTCGACATCACAAGCTCCGTGTAAATTTCAAATCACATCTCCAAATCAGTGCCTAAATCCTGATTCTCACATTTTGAGGTTGATACCTAAATTTTGACTCTCTCCTGGAATTGATGCCTACATTTCAATTCTTTCTTCTTTGAATTGATACCTGCATTCCAATTCTTTCATCTCAGAATTGATACTTACATTTCAATTCTCATTTCTGAATCAGTCTTACATTTCTGATTCTTTACATTTGAGGTCGGTCCCTACATTCCGACACCTTCTTTCAAGAATTGACCTACATTTCAGCTCTCATTTCCGAATTAGTCCTACATTTCTGATTCTTTACATTTGAGGTCGGACTTTACATTCCTACGCCTTCTTTCGAGAATTGACATACATTTCAATTTTAACTTCTGAATCAGTCCTACATTTCTGATTCATTACATTCAAGGTCGGTCCTTACATTCCGACACTTTCTTTTTCGAATTAACCTACATTTCAATTCTCATTTC
>NEWO01001082.1:154915-169132 GCA_003013225.1 Phalaenopsis aphrodite | reverse complement strand
TACATATAGATATATCTATATACATATATGTATATATATATATATATGTATATATATATATATGTATATATATATATATGTATATATACATATATGTATATATATATATGTATATATACATACATGTATATATATATATATATATATATATATACATACATGTATATATACATACAAGAGTTTGAGAGATACCCCTTTTAGTTATAAGTTTATCCTTCCTGCTGATGTCAATAAGAGTATTGATAATTCTGTGAAAAGTATAATCCTCCAAAATATTTTGGTAGCATAATACAGTATTGATAATTCTGTGATAAGTTTAATTCTGTCAATAGGAATGATAGATCGATTGAGTTCAGGGGGAAATGAAAATGTGTGTTCAGCAGAAGATTCGACTACAAAGGGTAGAGGGGGAGAGGTAAAAAGAGAGATGGGAATGGGATGGTGGTAAGGTTCAGATAGAATGGTTGGAACAGTTTTAGAAATATCTGTAGCTGGAATATCCACTAACTTAGATTGGTTAGCCACCTGTACAACAATAAAATGGGCTAAGGATGGGGAAGGTGACTCAGGTCCTGACTCAGGCACTAGGTTTGGTTTAGTTGCATCAAAGGTAAGTCAGGATCAAGAGGTAGTTGAGCCTTCATGTTTTGTGAATCATAAGTAGAGCCCATTAAAGCTTTATTTTTAATTTAGATGCAGTACAGAGCGTTTATTATCAGTATGGCCAAACATTTTGCAGTTATGGCAGTAATATGGCTTTTGTTCCATCACAATTTTCTGCCAATAACCATTGTTGACTGTCCCTAACCAAATCTCATCCACATCAGACTGAGTAATATCGCTTTCCGCCAGAATTCTAGCAATAGATGGCCTAGTTAGGTTAAGTGTAGGAGCATCCAACTTCATGGGTCTGCCAAGAGCAGTACTTATAGTGAAGAGAACTTGGTGATTAAAGAAATGCAATTTCAATCCAGGAAGTTTGAACCATATAGGTACAATAAGAGGTTCTTTGAAGGGATAAAAATTAGTGGTCCACTTCAATAGTTTCATTGAAAACTAATCCAAATATAATATTTGTTTAGCAAAAAGTGTAGCATAGTTTTCTTCCTTAGCAAGGGAAATGATGATATGTCTGTCATCTAGCAAACCCACCTTCCAAGAACCATCTAGCTTCAAATCATCGAAAAATTTCCTGATTACATCCATCTTTGGGTGGCTGAACTAAAATTTCCCAACCAATGAGAACTTCCTGGCTTCAGCCAGTGCATGTATTTCACTGTCCGAGAAGAAAGCCGCCAGCTAACCACTTTTTTTTCCCAAAGGTTTAACAAAAGAACAATCAAACTTAAAAACTGCAGTATCATGGTAAGAATGAGGGAAACCCAATTTTCAGTATCATTTAAAGAATCAAAACCTCTTCCTCCTATATGAGCAAAAGTAGCGTTAGTGTTTTGGATATTAGTATCAAAATCAATAGGGAGAAGTGCATTCATAGACACTAGATCATGCGAGAAGCCTCCAAACACAGAAGAAGAAAGGAAGCTAGGCAATGGAACAGTAAATATAAATTTAAAACTCTTTTAGTCGGGAAAGAAGCTTAACCACCAGGGTAAGGAGTACTTCAAAACAATCAGACAAAATGCTTCAGAAACAACTAAAAGTGTGTCAAACCAGCAGAGGATCCTTTGGGAAGGTGGTTGGGGAGCCGCCATTATAGAGAAAACCCTAGCAGAGCAGAGAAGCTAGCCGCCACCACCATTATATATAATAATAATAATAATAATAATAATAATAATAATAATAATAATAATAATAATATTATTATTATTATTATTATTATTATTATTATTATTATTATTATTATTATTATTAAATGATTAGATTTGAACAATTTGTTAAAAAAAGTTTCATATAAAAAAATAAGTTGGAACATTAACATGTTTTGTTTTCTTAAAAAAAAAAGGGAATCGGTATTTGGTCCAGTGGACACCAAATAGCGTTTCCACCATTTGGGTCGAAACCGAAGTGTGTTTTAATTGATCTGAAGAACCCACGCCATAGGATTCAAACCCCCGACCCGAGGGACTCATGTAGAGACTGCATCAATGAGCCGGGACGTGGAGCACACATGCTTTATATATATATATATATATATTCTTTTTGTTTGCTGAAAACTCAATAAAAACTCAGTTAATCAAGTGTTACTTTTTTATATAATTATTTATTTATCTTTAATTAATATTTACGTATGAGGCGCGTTACACAAGTATGTATGTTGTCGGAGAAATAAAAGTTACAGACAGAAGAAATATACAATAAATAATTTTTATATAAATAAAAATAACTTTTTCTCTTAATATTTTCCATAGCAGAATCCAAAGGTCTTGAGACTCTCATGGCTAATGCAAAATAATTATCAGTACTAAAATGTAATCGCCGATTGGAAATTCCAAAGCAAAAAATTGCTAAAAATGATGTTGCTGATCTCTTTAGGATCGTGGCAAAACCATCAGAGGTATTTGTAGTCGTTGCTGCAGAGAAAAAATTAGCAGATATTCAAATTTGTAATCGTTGATGTTTCCACAGCACAAGCTTTCACCATTTGGAGCCCGACCCATGATCTCTCAACCTGAGACCCAATGGATGAGACTAAGGAGAGTAGAGAGAGAGATTGTGTTTTTTTTGATGCTGTGTTTTGTGCTACTTATTGTTTTTTTTTTCTTTTTTACAGTTGATCTTTGTACTGGATTGACTGTGGATGTTATCTCTAAGATATGATAGTTGGAAGTGATATCATTGATATGAATAGAGTTGACATTTCCGCCATTACAATTTCTCGCTACATCTACTTTCTAATTACCTACACTTTTTATTTTAAGCAGTTTGATAACATGTCTCCAGATTTTCTTTACATGTTATAGTTTGAGTTATGATTCATAGCATGTGTTGTCGTTTATTTTGTTGTGCACTATTCATATGTAGCCAGTTGAGTGTGGAACAAGTTTGAGGGATGAATCATCATCAGGCTGCCACTGGTAATTCTTAAGCTTACTGAGATTTTTCTTATTCATTGGCTCATTTCATACAGCTTGATCCATTAATACTAAGAAGTAAGAATTCACATTAAAAAATGGGAAATTTATTTAAGATTAGGACATAAAATGAATATTAGTAATTGAGTGCCTAAAATAATTTTGTTCTATTTAAACATGAAATTTTTTGAAGTTTAGAAATAAGGAATTTTGAGGTTAAGGAGTTCTCATTTAAATTGCATAACAATTAATGTCATATTTCAATAAGGAATGAAGGTTAAATCAATTGAATCTATTTAGGAACAAGGAATCATGATAAGGGGTGGGTAACCACTTGATTAAGGTAGTGTTGGAACTCATAAAAAAGAGTTAGAACTCATAAAAAAGAGAAAAATATATTAAAATTAATCAGATATAATAATTTGCAGGTCTCATATATATATATATATATATATATATATAATATAATATACTATAATATAAAAAAATATATCTATTTCCAATATGCCAAAATAGATCGCACAAAAGAGCTTCTAGCATAGCCACACCGAAACATGGCATGACCACGCCGCCCAGCTCGAGCCCACGACGTATTTAAGCTGTAGCTCGTAGTGGTCACTCCGCTACATCTTTTCTGTTTTGGAAAAATATTAATGCAAGATTATGATGAATTTTAAAAGGTATTTGAATTCATTCAATAAAATCTTTGTAAAGAGAAGATTTATGGAGGTTTTTGGAGAGAGAATTGCAGAGGAGTTGTGAGAGAAATTGGAGGCTATCCTTGTAAGAGAACATCAAAGGGTTGTATGTATTTTATTACAAAAACAACATTTCTTGCAGGTTTTATTTCCATAAAATTATTTTTTTTTCTCTTGGGCCATGAGTGGCTAAATAGCTTTTCCATGCCTCTGTGATTCTTGGGATGATAACCACGAGAAGTGAATAAAATAGAAATATTTTATTCAAGATCTTCCAAACAATTATAGGGGATCAAACTTTATTGAAGATGCAATAAAGATAAGCAGAAAATACAGAAAATAAATCATTGCATAAACCTCTTTTTGTTGTTTAACATACAAAAAATAAATCAATGCATTGTTATAATTTGATCAGCCTGATAAGTTTAGATCTTCTGATATGGTATAGTTTAACATCATTCACTTTATTCTATCTGAATTAATGAAACTTAATAAGAAATTTTACTTTGTTATAATGAAACATACTAAATAGAAAAGGGAATTAAATCATTGTTGCCAACATGATTAAATTTTGAATTACTTTGTTATAATGAAACGGTGGGGGCCTGGAATGGTCCAGATCATTGGGAGATATCTGTAAGGACTGGGAGACATGTAAAATTGGGCACTCACAATCACCAGTACCAATATATGATAATAAGACCGAGTTTGTATATCAACCAGAGGATCTTAAATGGAGTTATCATCCTGAAGAAGCTGTGATGAAGAATCTTGGTCACAACATCATGGTAAATTAAAAAAATCTTTCTTATGTTCTTTAAAAAATATTATGAAGATTGTTTTAGGTATAAAAAATGTCATTGAGCGAATATTATGAGATGTTTATGACATGACAGATCCAATGTAATGATGTAGTGGGTGTTGTATGGATCAATAAAACAGAATATCCACTGAAGCAAGTGCACTTTCACACGCTTTCAGAGAACACACTTAATGGAAAGAAGTATGTGTTATTAACAAATATTCAAATTGTATATCTCATTAAAAATAGAGAATATAGTTGCAAAATGCTTTCTTTAATAGTAGAAAAAAGGTATGATAATAAAGATTTATGCTAGAAGCTAATCATTTTCTTCAACACCTATAATAGTTATCAAAGCAACTAGTTCATATATTGACCAATTATGAACAGTTTTTTAGTTCCATCAAATTAAAAGCTTTGCAGTCATATTCTTATTTTATGATGTAGTCTATCATCAATACTCTCTTTTATATTCATACTATCCTATTACTAAATGTATTATTTATTAATATAATGGCCAACTCATTTTGATTTAGAGGTTCATTTGCTTCACCAACGTACTACTGACCGACCAATGGCTATGGTAAGCCTCTTATATGAAGTTGGTGCTCCAGATGCATCTTTTACCAAGGTATTCAGTTTCTAATCCATTAAGTTTATGCATGTATGCTCCATCTTACTCATGAGTATGTTTTGTTATTAAGCAATAAGTTGTATATATTTATAAATATTTATAGTTAATTATGCATTAATGTAATTATTTTAATACTTGAATGTTATCATTATTAAAGTAATTAAAATTATTTTTAATATTAGGTTGAAAAGCATATTCGTGCAATAAGTAAGAAAATTGTTGCAATGGTGTACATTGGAAACATCGATCATATGGAGGTAATTAGAAAGTTCGGGAAACACTACTATAGATTGAAGGGATCTATCATTATTCCACCAAGCACTGAAGGTGTCACATGGACTATCGATAAAAATGTTATTAATATTTTCTCATTTATAAATTAGATTTCAACATGCAGTCTAATTACTAAATATTATTGTGATTTTGTTAACTTATAAATAATACAATTTATTTGTACAGATCAGAACTATATCTATAGAGCAGCTAAATGTGTTAAAGGATGTTCCTATACCTGTAAGTTTTCTCAAAATGACAAAAAAATATAAAGAAATTTATTTTTCTATAATATTGCTTGAAATCTATTAACATGCACAATTTCTCATTATGTAGGGTTACGAAAGAATGCAAGGCCTATGCAACCACTTAATGATAGGGTGGTTCAACTATTTATTTGAATGTTTACATTTCAACTCAATGGGAAATTTATGTAATAGTTTAATTGAAGAAGAGGAAAATGATGAATGTAGCCAACCTCGCTTAGTGGGGAAAAGGCTTATAGTTGTTGTTATTGTAGTTATTGTTGTAGTTGTTGTTGTAGTTGTTGTTATGGTTATTTTTGTTTAATTAGATAAGAGTTATGGTTTATTGATAAATTTCCCGCCAATGTCTTTTTATTATTTAGCATAAGATGTTCTAATCACTCTTTCAGTTAAAATTTTGTTCTGATAATTTTGGGTTTTGGAAAACAAATTCGTTATATAATAACAAAGAAATCAATTGAGAATAATTAATAATGAGGCTTCAGTTAACTGACATTAGGAAAAACTCTTGTAGATTTTTTTTGGGAAGGATAAAATGCTAAATAAATGTCTTTCCAATTGATAATTCTAATTTAAAATGAAGTATAACTTGTGCTTTATTCTTGAAGAAACAAATATAGCATCATTATTTATCTAGTTTATTTTTTCCAAGGATGTATAAGAATAATAGGTTTAACATGATATATATTTACATATCCATTACAGACTAAGAGATAAATTATAGGTCAAAATTAGATTGTTGTATGTTGCAATTGAAAAGTACTTGACCAACACTTTATAGCATAACATTTCTTTGAAAGATAAAAAAAATATCAAATAGTTTAATATTAGTCATTTTTTATATTTAAAGAAAAAACATTTCATTGCACATGATTTTTACACAAAGCATAGATCATAAAACTAGCCATCGAATTGGTTTCAAATTCTAGTTTCTTAGATAATTTTAAATCAAATGAACCTAAAAAAATAAATTTACAATAAAACTAAGTTAGTTTCCAAAATGATTTCAATTACATCTTGAATACTAAAATCCAATCATTAAATGGTCTCAAATCAACCAAGGTTAGATCAGTATGTAATGATGGAGATGGCCAAAACTTTTTATAGTTTCACCTAACTCGGGGTGACCATGTTAGACTAGTATGTAATGAAGGAAAATTAGTCACTACTCCTATTATAGTCTCACGTGACTGGGAGAGACCATTTGAGTTGATGTGTGTAGCTAGTGACTATGTTATCCGGACAATTTTAGGGCAAAGCACCATAAACATTTTTAAGCTATGTATTATGCCAGTAAACCCCTTAATGAAGCTCAAATCAATTGCACTACAACTGAGAAGGCATTATTGACTATAATATATTTTTTTGATAAATTTAAATCTTATTTAATTGGAATAAAATGTTTTTTTCATACAGATCATTATGGTAATAGATATCTTATGTTGAAGAAGGGCACTAAACCAAGATTGATTAGATGGGTCATCTTAATGTCAAAGTTTGATAACAAAGTGGCAAATAGGAAAAGATCTGATAATCAAACTGATGACCATTTATCTAGACTAGATCAGAGAAATTCATACACTTTTGTAGATGAAATTAATGAGAATTTTTCTGATGAACGACCGTATGTTATTACGGAGTGGTGCATTATGTGGTATAATGACATAGTAAATTTTATTATTAGTGATATTATGTCGTATGGATTAACATACCATAAATGAGAAAAGTTCATTCCTGATGCTAGAACTTACCTTTCTCATGACCCATATTTGTATAAAAAGTGTACGGATCAAGTAGTCAGAACAAGTGTACCCTTAGACAAAACCTATAAAATTATTAAGAAATTTCATAATTCTGAATATGGGGGACATTTTGGTGATGATATAACTACATATAAGTTTTTACAATCTCATTTGACTTGATGTGTGTAGCTAGTGACTATGTTATCCGGACAATTTTAGGGCAAAGTACGATAAAATTTTTTAAGCTATATATTATGCCAGTGAACCCTTAATGAAGCTCAAATCAATTGCACTACAGCTGAAAAGGCATTATTGTCTATACTATATTATTTTGATAAATTTAGATCTTATTTAATTAGAACAAAAAGTATTGTTCATACAGATCATTATGGTAATAGATATCTTATGTTGAAGAAGGGCACTAAACCAAGATTGATTAGATGGGTCATCTTAATGTCACAGTTTGATAACAAAGTGGCAGATAAGAAAAGATCTGATAATCAAACTGATGACCATTTATCTAGACCAGATCATAGAAATTCATACACTTTTGTAGATGAAATTAATGAGAATTTTCCTGATGAACGACCGTCTGTTATTACTGAGGAGTGCATTATGTGGTATAATAACATAATAAATTTTATTATTAGTGATATTATGTCATATGGATTTACATACCACAAATGAGAAAAGTTTATTCATGATGCTAGATCTTACCTTTCTGATGACCCATATTTGTATAAAAAGTGTACGGATCAAGTAATCAGAACAAGTGTACCCTTAGACAAAAAACTTAAAAATCTTTAAGAAATTTCATGATTCTGAATCTGAGGGATATTTTGGTGATGATATAACTACTTATAAGTTTTTACAATCTCATTTTTATTTGCACAATTTTTTTAGGGACGTGAGTATATATATATATATATATATATATATATATATATATATATATATATATATATATATATATATATATATATATATATATATATATATATANTATATATATATATATATATATATATATATATATATATATATATATATATATATATATATATATATATAGACACACACACACACACACACACACACTTGTGATAGATACGAGAGAATAAGCAATATTTCTAACGGAGATGAAATGCCTGTAAATTTTACATTCAAGATTGACATTTTTTATGTTTGGAGTTTAGATTTTATGGGACCATTTATACCATCTTTTGAAAATTTATATATTCTGATAATTGTGGATAATGTCTCAAAATGAATTGAGGTAGTAACTCTTCCAAATTGTGTTGCTCAAAGTGTAGCTAATTTTTTAAAGAAGAATATCTTTAGTAGATTTGACATACCTAGAGTGATCATTAGTAATGGAGGAAGTCATTTTAAGATTAAAAAAATTGAGACAGTAGCTGCTAAATATGGAATTAAACATAGAATATACACATATTATCATTCTTAAATATGTGGTTTAGTAGAAGTATCTAAGAGAGAAATCAAGAGGATTTTAGAAAAAAAGTCAATCCTACCTGAAAGATTGGTTCTTAAGACTAGAAGATGCATTATGGGTTTATAGGACTACTTACAAAACTCTTATAGAAATATCTCTATATAGGCTCATTTTTAGAAAAGATCGTCACTTGTCTGTGGAATTATGACATAAGGCTTATTTAGCTATCAATGAATTTAATTAAAACTTAAAAGAAGGTGGTGAGAAGGGATTATTGCAGTTAAATATACTCGAGGAAATTAGACAAGAATCTAATGAAAATGCAAATGTTTGCTGAAGAAAAGATGAAAAATTGGCATGATCAGAAGATTCTTAGAAAACATTTTGAGCATGGATGCATGTTTTACTGTATAATACATAATTAAAATTATTTCTTAGAAACCTTAAGTATAGGTGGTAGAGGTCATTTACTGTAATTAAAGCTTATCCTTTTGCTGCAATCGATATTAGGGATTCAAAATGTGGTAGGGTGCTTAAAGTGATTAAACAAAGTCTTAAAGCCTACATAGATGGAGAAAGGTCTATAGTTATTGAGGTCTTAAAGATGGGTCACCTTGAATAAGTATCTGGATTTTTCTGTTTGATGACGTTAAACCAAGCACTTCTTATGAAGCAACCCAAATTTGTTTTTGTTGTAGTGTGTTGTGTTATTGTTTTTTTGAAATAGATTGTTTGATGTGCTTGTTGATGTTTAGGTTTGTGATATATTGTTTTATTTTTAGTGAGTAATGAAGGTGGTGATTCCTTAGCTTCTCATTGAGACTAGATTTATATTTGATTTCTGGTTGTAGTTGGATTAACTAACACACAATTGTCTGCAATAAAAAGGTCGGGGGGTTTTGGAGTTGTTAGTTACCAGGATGGATATCCCAACACCTGTTTTAATTTAATTTAATATATAATTTGGAAAAAAATAGTTTTTGGATTTTTGAAAATACAAGACCGTATCGATCTCATATCCCCAGTAGTTTAAATAAACAAGCCTAATACCACAAATAATATATTCATCCCGAAGGATAAACACACTATTTCATGGTAAGACTCGATTAAATAAATTATAGATTGTGTGACATCCGTTAAGTTTGCGAAACCATTTTTATTATAAGCCGACAAGTTCCCTTATTTAATATGAAAAATTAAATAGGTTTATTTTAAGCTGGGTTCAGAAATGTTTCCTAAAAGGGCAAGCTACTATAGTTAATTACATCTTAAATAACTGAATTCACCTAAGAAAAATCTGGTTAAAAATTAGAGGATATTATCTTCAAGGAGTTCAAAGGATAAGGACTTTTCAACAAGATCAGATAAAGAGGTGTGAAAAGGGAATAACTCAAATTTGAAACATTTATTTTGGAATCCAAAAGGAAAGATGCTAGGGGATGTCATAGATCCAGAAGAGAACCTCGGTGACTTCCCAAAACTATCATACTATTTGGCTTTAGTTCTAGATAAAAATTATTTAATTTTTCATTCTGCAAATTTTATTAATTAGGGTTTACATTCATGTAAAACAATCACACAAATAACCTAAATGAAGTGAGGATTTAGGTTGTGATGAATGACAAGCTCAAAATTCTAAGATGAGTTAGGGATTATGTTGTATAGTACAACCATACAAAGGTCTAAGGAAAAGTTGAGGATTTATGTTGCAAAAACAAACAACCTCGAAGTCCTATGGATTGTTGTTTAATTCTAATGAATGGTTTAGCTGGTGAAGACATGTTTTGCTGTTGAAGATGGTCATGCTACCCACGATGCTAGCTCCAAGCTTCTCTTCGTAGAAAGTTTAAGTTTTCTAATGTGTCAAGTCATGATGTCAAATCAAATGTTCATAAGGGTCAGGGTTGTTCAAATTTTATGGAACATATTAAAGTTGGTCAGAGCAACAACGGTTAAGATCGTACGGTTCCCTCATTCTGGTACAACTATTTTCTTTCGGATTCAATTAGTCGAAATGAATTTACTAAACTGTACTTAATGAGTTTCATACTTTCATTTCGACCATGGGAAATCTCGTTAGCAATCGTAGGTTACCTCCTCCGAGGGATTCCCAATCATCCGATAGAGACATTTTAATTTAGTTGCAATTGTCGTTTTGTGATATTTGTGATTAAATTTTGAGTTGTATTATATTTTGAATGTTGCGGCGGTGAATTTTATTTTGTTTAATTTTAAAGTTTTTGTTTTAGTTTCAGTTCTTTGGCTATCCTAAAAGTTTTAATTTTGACTTGCAGGGTGACATCGTTGTTTAACATGCAAGTTCATGAGCAGGAATAATACATTAAAGAAATTGCAAGAAAATAAGGTACTGCAAACTATAAAAGTGTACATGTCAAGTCTTCTCATTTCTCCACCTGAAAGTTCAGTACTTGCGAGGCTTATATATAATTTTGCATAAATTGAAACATGCTTGTAGAAAAAGTAGGAAGTACAAGTTTAATGTGTGTCTACCCGAGCCTATGTCATAGCTTAATGGGTTATATTCATTTAAAATAAATGATTTTTTAAGCAAGGCATAATGAGTTTAATCATACTTCAAGATATGCAAAAGAGAATGAGAAATGTACAGGGATCAAGCCCCAGGTATCTCACCATCCCTTGAAAATTTCATCAATTTTAAGAAATTACAAATTTATCATTTATAAGACCAAAGTGAGGTTGGTTACTACCATTTATCCCTCTTCATATTCCAATCATCAAAACATATCAATTAAGATTATTTGTTGCCCATGTAGTCCTTTGATTAAACCTAAATATCAATTAAGCCTTAAATTTCAAAATTGCCATTTTTGCCCGTAAGGCCTTAACACCCTATAATTCATTACATTGAACTCAAATGACTTGAAAATTTTAAGCTACCCCACTCATGGATTAATTAAAACATTATTGGAGAAAATGTGATTTTTTTGAGTTTATTTAATTTTATAATTATTTTTAATGCAAAAATACAGATTTTTCAATGAAAATTTAATTACTCAACCAAAACAAAACCTCTATCCTTAAGAATATTATTGGAGGTTCACCTAACTCTGAGGACCACTTAGACCAATTTTCATGATTTTTAAGAGAATTAATTCAATTATTAGATTTAATTGTTTGTTTTGAGCATTAATTAAATATAAAATATTATTTAAGCAGAAAGCTAAGTTTTATATTTTTATTAAATCTCTCTGTGTCTGGGGAACCCAAAAAAACAAATTTCTTTTTTTTTATTTATATTTTAATTATTAGAATTATTTTAGTGAAATATTAGATAAAGTTCAATTTTAAGACTTTAAAATTAATATCTTGACTTAGAAAATTAGGAAAATTATTTTAATTGATTCCAAGTGATCAGGGAGCCAAATGCGACATTTTAGTGTGTTTTTACAATCTTGTAATTTTTATGATTTTAATTAATTTTTAATTATTTAAATGACTAAAATTAGCTCAAAAATGTAGTATTTATTTTAATTCCAATTTTATTTTTCTTAGGTTCCTATGGTCATAAGGAGCTCCCAAAACCAATTTGATAATTTTTTGAATTGTATTTTAATTATTATAATTATTTTCATGACAAACATACAATTTCTTTTGATTAATCCATTTTAAAGAACAAATTAACTCCAATTGACTTGAAAGTTTTATGGGGAGTTCCTCTGACATTAAATCACTTTGGAGAGTGATTTTATGTTATTTAGATTTCTAATCACTCCAAAATGATTTTATTTTATTTTTTAAGGTTTGTAAAAATTAGGATTATTTTTAATGAGTTAAACCAAGTTTATATTTTTCCTAAAGTCCTCTGACAACAATGAACCTACCAAAATAAATTTTGTATTTTGTTGATGAGTATTTTAATTTTTATAATTATTTTACCAAAAATAAGGGTCATTAACTAAAAAATTAGATATCTCTAGTTAGGGATGCCCCCTAACCTTGAAAAAATCAGGGGATATACCTATCAACAGATACATCAAAAGACTTATGGTCCCATGCCATGGTGAAATGTCTAGGCAAATGAAGAATTCAAAGAAGAAAAACACTATTTAATTAATTAAAAATAATACATGCATCAATAAAATATGAAACAATTTCCACATTATTCTCCTTTGTTCATTGAGCAAGAAAATATTTTTATTTTATTATTATTTTCTACACAGAGATATCAATTTTTGAAGTTATGACTATTAAATAAATAATATAAAGCCTTATTTATCTACATAAGTGGGCGCTGCGTCAACCTAGCTAGATTCGAAAAGCGCACGTGGCACGCTCCCAATTGATGCCGCCACCTGAGTAAGCTGTCACGCGTCCCGCGGCTTTGCTCCATTCAGCCGTCCGACGCGATCCAGAGCGTCCATTCAATACATGTGGAAACAGACAACATCAGTTCATTGTCCCCAAGTCCCTAGCCTAAGAACAGTCCAAATTCTAGCCTTAATATCTCGCTCGATAGTGAACCAAATTAAGTGCGATTTGTTCCTATAGAATCTTTTAGACTGGGAGAACATATCCATACAATTGATCAAGCTTTAAATTGAGTTTATGATCATGGAGAATTAAGGTGTTATTATATGTTATTCAGGTGTTATTATATTTTATGAATATTCCCGGTGTTATAATAACATAATAATACATCAATAACACTTGAATAACACATAATAATATCTGAATAACACACAATAACACATGAATAACACAGGAGGAATATTCTCTTGTGTTACCGTACATATTCTATATTTTTTTCTGTCACCGTTACGTGACGTAATTTCATTGGATTCCACACGCAACTCTACATGCAGGGTCATGATGCAATATTTTCTCAATAACATGTGAGTCGCTTATAAAAACACATTTTATGCTTTGATTTCACCTATAACCAAACAACACACTGTAGAAAATGACTTTTTTTTCCGTGGGCAATAGTACTGTGTTGCTATAATATTTATATTTATATATTTATGTAATTGATAGGTTCGAACAAATGTTTTAAATAAAATGATGTAAATAAATTTGTTGGAATATTTAAACGCTTATTATTCATTCTTATTTATTAATAGATTTATTTGTTGGCTGGAAAGTCAATTAATTACTCATTTAATTTTGGGTTAATTTTTATTTGATAATTTTTTTTATTTTTTATTTATATTCTAATATCGTTAGCGTTCTAAAAATATTTATGTTATTAGTTACAAAAAATTATATATATATATATATATATATATATATATATATATATATATATATATATATATATATATATATATATATATAT
>NEWO01001082.1:95560-145957 GCA_003013225.1 Phalaenopsis aphrodite | reverse complement strand
AAGAGGACATCAAAGGGCTGTATGTATTTTATTATAATAACAATATTTCATGCAGGTTTTATTTCCATAAATAGTTTTTCCATGCCTCTGTGATTCTTGGAATGATTTTCTTGGTTTGTTTTTTTTTTTTGGATTTTTTGTGTTGTTCTCTATTGTTTGAATTGTAAACAATTATCTGTTAATCTTCTGGTCTTTGTTTACTCCTAATATGACCAATTAGGACGATAAAATCCATCGTGATCCACGACTTCGGCAAAAGCATAGTATAATTATTTGATTAACCAAGAGAAGTGAATAAAATAGAAATATTTTATTCAAGATCTTGCAAACAATTATAGGGGATCAAACTTAATTGAAAATGCAATAAAAATAAGCGGAAAATACAGAAAATAAATCATTGCATAAAGCTCTCTCTGTTGTTTAACATACAAAAATAAATCATTGCATTGTTATAATTTGATCAGCCTATTTGAATTAATGAAACTTAGGAAGAAATTTTACTTTGTTATAATGAAACATACTAAATAGAAAAGGGAATTAAATCATTGTTACCAACATGATTTAATTTTGTGTGGTATGCAGCTTAATTTTTCGAAATTATATTATGATTATCTTGTACAATTTATAAACTTATCAGTTATGATAAACTAGTATTGGGCATTTGCCAATTTACATTGGATCATGCTTCAAGCTTGAAGGCCGGCTATTTGACAGCATCCTTTTCGACAAATAAAAATTCAAAATTTGATAGCTCGGCACAAACAAATCATCGCTGGTGTGCCAAATGAGCCGACATTTGAAACACTAACAATTAAAAAAAATATATTTGAAGATTTACAGTGTACCATCTAATTTCTTGGTGTTTACATATCTAACACCTAAGCTTCAATTTTTTCATACACATGTCCCTTTTCCTATTAATGAAAGGGTGTATTTCTGAGATGTCTATTATTTGTGTATAAATATAATAAGTAGGTGTTGAATATGTAAATTTATTAGAATATAGTCAAAAAATTTATAATATTATCTCCATTGACAATATTTTAACGCTACTTAACTTTGACTATGTATGGGAGGGATAGAGCCTAGCTTACTATAAATTTCCCTCAAATTTATCAAAATATCATTCTCATATCAACTTTCCCTTACTATCTAGTAGTTATTGAGTTCAATAATGGAACACTTCAAGCAACTTGTCCTCATCATAGCTATAATGGCTTTTCTCTACATCGATCATGATGCAATGGCCTACGGTATATGAAGTATTATAGATATAAAGAAGTTACCATGTTTATTTATTTGAACATTTTTTTTAATGTTTTATGTTATAATGATGTCATAAATAGTAGAGCATGAGGAGTTTAGCTATACGGTGGGGGCCTGGAATGGTCCGGATCATTGGGGAGATATCCGTAAGGACTGGGAGACATGTAAAATTGGGCACTCACAATCACCAGTATCAATATATGATAAAAAGACCGAGTTTGTATATCAACCTGAGGATCTTAAATGGAGTTATCATCCTGAAAAAGCTGTGATGAAGAATCTTGGTCACAACATCGTGGTAAATTAAAAAAAGCTTTCTTATGTTATTTAAAAAATATTATGAAGATTGTTTTAGGTATAAAAAATATCATTGAGCTAATATGATGAGATGTTTATGACATGACAGATCCAATGGGAAGATGTAGTGGGTGCTGTATGGATCAATAAAACAGAATATCCACTAAAGCAAGTGCACTTTCACACGCCTTTAGAGAACACACTTAATGGAAAAAAGTATGTGTTATAAACAAATATTCAAATTGTATATCTCATTAAAAATAGAGAATATAGTTGCAAAATGCCTTCTTTAATAGTATAAAAATGGTATGACACTAAGGATTTATGCTAGAAGCTAATCATTTTCTTCAACACTTATAATAGTTATCAAAGCAACTAGTTCATATATTGACCAATTATGAACAGTTTTTTAGTTCCAACAAATTAAAAGCTTTGCAGTCATATTCTTATTTTATGATGTAGTATATCATCAATACTCTCTTTTAAATTCATACTATTCTAGTTCTAAAGTATTATTTATTAATATAATGGCCAACTCAGATTTGATTTAGAGGTTCATTTGCTTCACCAATGTACTACTGACCAATCAATGGCTATGGTAAGCCTCTTATATGAAGTTGGTGCTCCAGATCCATTTTTTACCAAGGTATTCAATTTCTATTCTATTAAGTTTATGCATGTATGCTCCATCTTACTCATGAGTATGTTTTGTTATTAAGCAATAAGTTGTGTAAAATTATAAATATTTATAATTAATTATGCATTAATGTCATTATTTTAAAACTTGAATGTTATCATTATTAAAATAATTAAAATTATTCTTAATATTAGATTGAAAAGCATATTCGTGGAATAAGTAAGAAAATTGATGCAATGGTGGACATTGGAAACATCGATCCTATGGAGGTAATTAGAAAGTTTGGAAAGCACTACTATAGATTGAAGGGATCTATCACTATTCCACCATGCACTGAAGGTGTCACATGGACTATCGATAAAAAGGTTATTAATTTTTTCTCATTTATAAATTAGATTTCAACATGCAGTCTAATTTCTAAAAGTTATTGTGGTTTTGTTAACTTATAAACAATACAATTTATTTGTACAGATCAGAACTATATCTATAGAGCAGCTAAATTTGTTAAAGGATGCTGCTATACCTGTAAGTTTTCTCAAAATTCTAAAAAAATATAAAGTAAGTTATTTTTCTATAATATTGCTTGTAATCTATTAACATGCACAATTTCTCATTATGTAGGGTTATGCAAAGAATGCAAGGCCTGTGCAACCACTTAATGACAGGGTGGTTCAACTATTTGTTTGAATGTTTACATTTAAACTCAATAGAAAATTTATGTAATTGTTTAATTGAGAAAGAGAAAAATGATGATTGTAGCCAACCTCGCTTAGTGGGGCAAAGTCTTATAGTTGTTGTTATTGTAGTTATTGTTGTAGTTGTTGTTGTAGTTGTTGTTATGGTTGTTTTTGTTTAATTAGATAAGAGTTATGGTTTATTGATAAATTCCCCGCCAATGTCTTTTTATTATTTAGCATAAGATGTTCTAATCACTCTTTCAGTTAAAATTTTGTTCTGATAATTTTGGGTTGTGGAATACAAATTCATTATATAATAACAAAGAAATCAATTGAGATTAATTAATATTGAGGCTTCAATTAATTGACATTAGGAAAAACTCTTGTATAAAATGCTAAATAATTGTCTTTCCAAGTGATAAATCTAATTTAAAATGAAGTATAACTTGTGCTTTATTATTGAAGAAACAAATATAGCATCATTATTTATCTAGTTTATTTTTTCTAAGGATGTATAAGAATAATAGGTTTATCACGATATATATTTACACATCCATCACAGAGTAAGAGATAAACTATAGGTCAAAATGACATTGTTGTATGTTGCAATTGAAAAGCATTTGACAAACACTTTATAGCATAACATTTCTTTGAAAGATAAAAAAATTTCAAATAGTATGATATTAGTCATTTTTTATATTTAAAAAAAATCATTTCATTGCACATGATTTTTACACAAAGCATAGATCACAAAACTAGCCATCGAATTGGTTTCAAATTCTAGTTTCTTAAATAATTTTAAATCAAATGAACCCATATAAAAAATAAATTTACAATCAAACTAAGTTAGTTGCCAAAATGATTTCAATTACATCTTAAATACTAAAATCCAATCATTAAATGGTCTCAAATCAACCCATGTTAGATTAGTATGTAATGATGGAGATGGCCCAAACTTTTTATAGTTTCACCTAATTGGGGGTGACCATGTTAGACTGGTATGTAATGAAGGAAAATTAGTCACTGCTCCTATTATAGTCTCACGTGACTGGGAGAGACCATTTGAGTTGACGTGTGAAGCTAGTGACTATGTCATCCAGATAATTTTAGGACAAAGCACGATAAAAAATTTTAAGTTATATATTATGCCAGTAAACCCTTTAATGAAGCTCAAATCAATTGCACTACAACTGAGAAGGCATTATTGACTATACTATATTCTTTTGATAAATTTAGATCTTATTTAATTGGAACAAAATGTATTGCTCATACAAATCATTTTGGTATTAGATATTTTATGTTGAAGAAGGACGCTAAACCAAGATTGATTAGATGCGTCATTTTAATTTCAGTGTTTGATAACAAAGTGGCAGATAGGAAAAGATCTGATCATCATACTGAAGACCATTTATCTAGACTAGATCAGAGAAATTTATACACTTATGTAGATGAAATTGATGAGAATTTTTCTGATGAACAACCGTGTGTTATTACTGATTGGTGCATTATGTGGTATAATGACATAGTGAATTTTATTATTAGTTATATTATGTCATATAGATTAACATACTACCAACGAGAAAAGTTAATTCATGATGCTAGATCTTACCTTTCTGATGACCCATATTTTTATAAAAAGTGTACGGATCAAGTAATTAGAACAAGTGTACCCTTAGACAAAACCCAGAAAATTAGTAAGAAATTTCATGATTCTGAGTCTGGGGGACATTTTGGTGATGATATAACTACATATAAGTTTTTACAATCTCATTTTTATTGGCCTAATTTTTTTAGGGATGTGAGTATATATATATATGAGATAAAATGCCTGTGAATTATTCTATTGAGATTGACATTTTTCATGTTTGGAGTTTAGATTTTATGGGACCATTTATACAATCTTTTGAAAATTTATATATTATGATAGTTATGGGTAATGTCTCAAAATGAATTGAGGTAGTCTCTTCTAAACTGTATTTCTCAAAGTGTAGCTAATTTTTTAAAGAAGAATATCTTTAGTATATTTGACATGCCTAGAGTGATCATTAGTAGTAGAGGAAGTCATTTTAAGAAAAGAAAAATTGAGACACTAGCTGCTAGATATGGAATTAAACATAGAATAGCCACATATTATCATCCTTGAATATGTGGTTTAGCAGAAGTATCTAAGAGATAAATCAAGAGGATTTTAGAAAAAATGCCAATCCTAATTGAAAGATTGGTCCTTAAGACTAGAAGATGCATTATGGGTTTATAGGACTACTTACCAAACTCCTATAAGAATATCTCTATATAGGCTCATTTTAGAAAAGCTCGTCACTTGCTAGTGGAATTAGGACATAAGGCTTATTGGGCTATCAAGGAATTTAATTAAAAATTAAAAGAAGCTGGTGAGATGAGATTATTGCAGTTAAATATACTCGAGGAAATTAGACAAAAATCATATGAAAATGCAAAAGTTTTTTGAAGAAAAGATGAAAAATTGACATGATTGGAAGATTCTTAGAAAACATTTTGAGCCTGGATGCAAGTTTTACTGTATAATACATAATTAAAATTATTTCTTAGAAAACTTAAGTATAGGTGGTCGAGGTCATTTACTGTAATTAAAGCTTATCATTTTGGTGCAATCAATATTAAGGATTCAAAATGTGGTAGGGTGCTTAAAGTGATTAAACAAAGACTTAAACCCTGCATAAATGGAGAAATGCCTATAATTATTGAGGTCTTAATGATGGGTCAACTTCAGTAAGTATCTGGATTTTTCTGTTTGATGAAGTTCAACCAAGCGCTTCTTGGGAAGCAACCCAAATTTGTTTTTGTTGTAGTGTGTTGTGTTATTGTTTTTTTTGAAATAGATTGTTTGATGTGCTTTTTGATGTTTAGGTTTGTGATATATTGTTTTGTTTTCAGTGAGTCATGCCAATTTTTTAAACTATTTTCTTTTGGATTCAATTAGTCAAAATGAATTTATTAAACTATACTTAATGAGTTCCATACTTTCATTTTGACTGTGGGAAATCTCGTTAGCAATCATAGGTTACCTCCTCTGAGGGATTCCCAATCATCCGATAGAGACGTTTTAATTTAGTTGCAATTGTCATTTTGTGATATTTGTGATTAGATTTTGAGTTGTATTATATTTTAAACGTTGCGGTGGTGAATTTTATCTTGTTTAATTTTAAAATTTTTGTTTTAGTTTCAGTTCTGAGGCTATCCTAAAAGTTTTAGTTTTGACATGCAGAGTGACATCGTTGTTAACATGTAAGTTCATGAGAAGGAATAATACAAAAAAAAAAATACAAGAAAAGAAGGTACGACAAACTATAAAAGCGTACATGTCAAGTCTTCTCGTTTCTCCACCTGAAAGTTCAGTACTTGCGAGGCTTATATATAATTTTGCAGAAATTGAAACTTGCTTGTAGAAAAAGTAGGAAGTACAAGTTTAATGTGTGTCTACCCGAGCCTATGTTATAGCTTAATGGGTCATATTCATTTAAACGTATAAATGATTTCTTAAGCATGACATAATGAGTTTAATCATACTTCAAGATATCCAAAAGACAATGAGAAAAGTCTAGGGATCAAGCCCAAGGTATCTCACCATCCTTTGAAAAGTCCCGAGTTTGTTGAAATTTGTTATGTTGCTTAATAACCCATCTCTATCATACCCTTATGCTCAATGAACTGATGTTATATCCAACCCTAAGGATGGAGTAATTATCACTTGATATTTTATTTATAAATTATATAAGTGAAGGCCCTTAGGGGCAATTTGGTCTAATTAAGAAACTTAGCACTTTAATTTTAAAGATGGGCTTGTAGTGTTTTAAAAAGTTTTAATTTAGTTATAGATTATTTTTTAGATCTCATTAAGCAAAATTTTGATTTAACCTAGTTCACTACTAAACCCTTAAAAATTAATGGGTAGATTTGTAATTTGAGAAAAAGATTTGAAATGTTTATACTTTAATCCTTATCATGAGTTATAAGTCATTTCAAAACCTTTAATTGGGGCTTAAAATCATTGAGTTATAGTCTTCCAAGATCAAACTCTCACCTTAATTTCTTCTTATTTAAATATTCTTCCAAATTTCATCAATTTTAAGAAAATTACAAATTTATCCTTTATAAGATCAAAGTGAGGTTGTTTACTACCATTTATTTCTCTTCATATTCCAATCATCAAAACATATCAATTAAGATTATTTGTTACCCATGTAGTCCTTTGATTAAACGTAAATATTAATTAAGCCTTAAATTTCAAAATTGCCTTTTTTGCCCGTAAGGCCTTAACACCCTATAATTCACTACATTGAACTCAAATGACTTGAAAATTTTAAGCTACCCCACTCATGGGTTAATTAAAACATCACAGGAGAAAATGTGATTTTTTTTAATTTATTTAATATTATAATTATTTTTAAATTTTTCTATGAAAGATTAATAACTCAACCAAAACAAAACCTCTATCCTTAAGAATATTAATGGAGGTTCGCCTAAGCCTGAGGACCACTTAGACCAATTTTGATGATTTTTTAGAGATTTAAATTAATTATTAGATTTATTTGTTTGTTTTGAGAATTAATTAAATATAAAATATTATTTTAGTAGAAAACTCTGTTTTATATTTTTATTAAATCTCTCTGGGTCTGGGGAACCAAAAAAAACAAATTTCATGTTTTTGTAATTTATATTTTAATTATTAGAATTATTTTAGTGAAAAATTAGAAAAAGTTCAATTTTAAGACATTAAAGTTAATAACTTGACTTAGAAAATTAGGAGAATTATTTTAATTGATTTAAAGAGATCAGGGAGCCAAATGTGACATTTTAGTGTGCTTTTACAATCTTGTAATTTTTATGATTTTTAATTAATTTTTAATTATTTAAATGGATAAAATTAGCTCAAAAATGAAGTATTTATTTTAATTCCAATTTTATTTTTCCTAGGTTCCTATGGTCATAAGGAGCTCCCAAAACTAATTTGATAATTTTTTGAATTGTATTTTAATTATTATAATTATTTTCATGCCAAACACACAATTTCACTTGATTAATCCATTTTAATGAACAAATTAACTTCAATTGACTTGAAGGTTTTATGAGGAGCTCCTTGACATTAAATCACAGTGGAGAATGATTTTATGTTCTTTACATTTAAAATTACTCCAAATTATTTTTATTTTATTTTTTAAGGTTTGTAACAATTAGGATTATTTTTAATGAGTTAAACCAAGTTTATATTTTTCCTAAAGTCCTTTACAATAATGAACCTACCAAACCAATTTTTTTTTTCATGATGAGTATTTTAATTTTTACAATTATTTTACCAAAAAAAAAAGGGTCATTAACTTAAAAATTAGATATCTCTAGTTAGGGATGCCCCATAACCTTGGAAAAATCAGGGGATATACCTAACAACACATATATCAAAAGCCTTATTGTCCCATGCCATGGTGAAATGTCTAGGCAAATGAAGAATTCAAATAAGAAAAATATTATTTAATAAATTAAAAATAATACATGCATCAAGAAAATATGAAAACATTTCCACATTGTTCTCCTCCGTTCATTGAGCAAGAAAGTATTTTCATTTTATTATTATGATTTTTCTTTACAAAGATATGAATTTTTGAAGTTTTGACTATTAAATAAATAAAATAAAGCCCTATTTATCTACTTTAGTGGGCACTGCATCAACCTAGCTAGATTCAAAAAGCACACGTGACATGCTCCCATTTGAAGCCTCCACCTGAGTAAGCTGCCACGCTTCCCACTATTTCGCTCCATCCAGCCGTCCGGCGCGATCCAGAGCGACCATTCGATACACGTGGAAACAAACATCATCCGTTCATTGTCCCCAAGTCTCTAGCCCGAGAACAATCCAATTTCTAGCCTTAATATCTCGCTCGATACTTAACCAAATTAAGTGCGATTTGTTCCTAGAGAATCTTTTAGACTGGGAGAACATATCCATATAGTTGATCAAGCTTTAAATTGAGTCGATGATCATGGAGAATTAAGGTGTTATTAAATGCTATTCAAGTGTTATTGTATTTTATGAATATTCCCGGTGTTATAATAATATAATAATACATCAATAATACTTGAATAACACACAATAATATCTGAATAACACACAATAACACATGAATAATACTGGAGGAATATTCTCTCGTGTTGCCGTACATATTCTATATTATTTTCTATCACCACTACGTGATGTAATTTCATTGAACTCCACACGTAACTCTAAATGCAGAGTCATGATGCACTATTTTATCAATAACGTGTGGGTCTCTTATAAAAACACATTTTATGCTTTTATTTCACCTATAACCAAACAATAAGCTGTAGAAAATGACTTTTTTTCATGGGCAATAGTACTGTGCTGCTATAATATTTATATTTATTTGTTTATGTAATTGATAGATTCGAACAAATGTTTTAAATAATATAATGTAAATAAATTTGTTGGAATATTTAAATGCTTATTATTCATTCTTATTTATTAATATATTTTTAGTTGGATGGAAAGTCAATTAAATACTCATTTAATTTTGAGTTAATTTTTATTTGATATTTTTTATTATTTTTATTAGTATTCTAATACCTTTAGCATTCTAAAAATATTTATGTTATTAGTTACAAAAAATTTGATATATATATATATATATATATATATATATATATATATATATATAATAGCAAAGGATTGCACCTATATGTTAAGAGACAAAAGAAATACATAAGGAGGGACGGACATGAGGATCCCCACTAAACAAAAAGATCCTAGAGGATCCAAAAAACCCAAAGAGATCCCTAAAAAATGGGGAAAAATAAATGAGGAAACAAATGTTAAATCTAACCTAAGTAAGTTTGTATATATATATATCTATGTGTGTGTGTGTGTGTGTGTTTCTAACAAACCAAAAAGGAGTTACACAACTTTGCAGTAAGGTAGGCCAAGGAGGTCTCCCTTAATAAGGAATTAGAGAGCAGTTGAAGCAACTTTGGAGATAGACGGAGAAATTGCCCTCAGCCCAGCTCTAGCCATCTAGTTAGCAGGTCTGTTACCTTCCCTATGGATAAAATTGAACTTCAGGTTAATAATGTCAGAGAGGCTGTAAATTTTATGAATCCAATGAAGAATATGCCAAGGGAAACTGATATAGTGAAGGAGTATATTAATTAGAATATGGAAATCAGATTCAACTAGCAAATTCTGAATGTTTGCCCTGGTAGCATAGTAGATACCCCAATAGACTGCAGCAGTCTCAGCCCTAAAACATCTTCTGCCAGGATGGGAGAGGAGTAGTGCAGTAAACAAGAGCCATGGGAGTCTCTAAAAATTCCCCCAATACCAGCATCTGACCATTGAATTTAATCCAACCCAAATCAGGTTTAAGTCAGAAAACTTGAGTAATCTGTTATGGCATGAAGCTTTTGGTGGTGCCGCTTAGAATATCAGGGAAGGCTTTCCAGTGAGAGATTTTTCTCAAATATGTAATACAATTGGCTGACACTTTATTGTTATGTTGTTTTATTTCTTCAAATTTAGCTTTATTTCTAGCCATCCAAACAAACCAGACAACAATAGAAGGATTGATGTCCAGCTTAACCTTGCTGCAATCCTTCCAACTAGTTAGGAAAAGAGACCAAGAGAGGTTGATGGTTTGTACTTGCAAGTGGTTACGGACAGATGCCCAGACTTGTTGAACAAACTGACATTGAAAGAAGAGATGGTCTAAATTTTCCTTCTAGTTTCTCCATAAGTGACAGCATGAGGGGCCCCTCAAGCCCTTTAATTTGAGTATATCATTAGTTGGGAGGAAGCCAGAGAACAGTCTCCAGACAGAAAAGGCCATTGATGGTGATAGGAATTTACTCCAAAGCATCTTTCCCCAAAAGGTCTTAGGACCATGTAGTTGTTTGAGTAAATAAATCCATAGAGAGTTTGAGAGATACCCCTTTTAGTTATAAGTTTTTCCTTCCTGCTGATGTCAATAAGAGTATTGATTATTCTGTGAAAAGTAGAATCCTCCAAATTATTATGGAGTGCTTGAATGTTCCAATGCCCCTCATTCCAACATTCAGAAACCAAAGAAATAGAGCTAACTGTGTTCGGGTAGATATCAGCCAGCTTCCCATCACCCAACTAGTTATCTAACCAGAAGTTGATTTTACCTTCTCCTAATTCCCAAATGAAATGGTTTTCTGCACCATCCTTTACCTTGAGCATATGGGACCAAATTTTGGAATCTCCTAATTTAGCAGATGCCATTGAAAGGTACAAATTTCTGCAGTATTTACCTTTCAAAAATAATGGCCAAAGTGATTCCCGTGCTATGAAGTGAATCCATAATTTACAAAAATTAATATGTTGGAGATGTGTGAAGCTTCTAAAGCTCAGGCCCCCATTATCCACTGGTTTACAAACTGAATTCCATTAGATCCAGTGTGATTGGTTCTTTTGGACAGACCAAAGGAATCTATTAAACATTCTTTCAAGGAGCAGCTTTGTGCTTTTCTTTAGGGTTGCCATCTGGAGAATATAAGAAGGGAAAGAAGATAAAACATGTTTAAGTCATGTGATTCTCCCCCCATTGGACAAAAAAGCATTTGTGCTGTTGAGCAGACTTTTCTGGATTTTTGTCACCACCTCATCAAACTGAATCTGTCTAGTTCTTACCTCGAGTAGATAAACAGCTAAGTATTTAAAAGGGGAGATGGAGGTTCTGAAACCAGTGAAATCAAAAGGCCAATATTTGAACTGATGTTTGACACAATTACCTTAGATGAGGGAGCATTTTTGATTATTCAGCAGAAACCCAGAATAAGACAGAAAAGCCATTAAGCACTTATGGATTTGTTTAGCAGCTAGTTTGGTGGCTTTAGAAAAAATGATTATATCATCAGCATTTGAAAGATGACTATTAGCTACATTAGATCTATGGCTGAACTGGTGTTGAGGGGAAACTTCTGAAATCTAGCTAAGCAGCAAAGACAGATAATCAAAGACAAGAATGAAGATGGTAGGGGAAAGAGGATCACCTTGCTTAATCCTTTTTTGAGCTTTGAAAAAATCATGTGAAGAACCATTGATGAGAAGAGGATGGGCATTGTTATGAAGCCAACTCAAAATCAGATTAATAAAGTCCTGTGAGAAACCTCTTGTTTGAAGGACCTCCTCAATGAAACCACAGTGGAGAGTATCGTAAGCTTTGTTGATATCTAACTTGTAGATCAGATTGCCACCCCTGCAGACTTTGTCAAGATCCTGGACAAGTTCCTATGCAAGAGGAACATTATCAACAATGCTTTTTTCCTTTATGAAAGCAGTCTGATTTAAGGAGATTATTCTGTAAAGATGTGGTTGGATTCGGGCAACGAGAATCTTGCTAATGATTTTAGTTAACACATTCGTTAGACCGATTGGTCTAAACTGGTCCCAACTCCTGCAGTTGGTCTCCTTTGGAATGAGAGTGATGGACAATGCATCTTCCCTTTATGAAAGTAGTCTGATTTAAGGAGATTATTCTGTGAAGATGTGGCTGGATTCGGGCAACAAGAACCTTGCTAATGATTTTAGTTAATACATTTGTTAGACTGATTGGTCTAAACTGGTCCCAACTCCTGCATTTGGTCTCCTTTGGAATGAGAGTGAATGAGAAAGAAGTGAAATAGTTGGGAGGATCACTACCAATAAAATAGGCTTGCACTTTGTTGATAAAATTTCCTTTAACAATAGCCCAAGCTTTTTTAATAAAATTAGCAGAATAACCATCAGGGCCTGCAACTTTGTTGCTGTCAATAGAGTCAAGAATAGTTTTAATTTCTTCCTCGGTATGAATATAAGATAAGTGAAGATTGGATCTATAGCTTCTGTTTTGATTTAAAAAGAGTTATTTACAGTAGTCCTTTCAAAAGGAGGCTAAGAGAAAAGATCTTGAAAATGCTTGATAGCACAATCAGAGATGTACTTTGTAGATTTAAGCTAATCCCCATTGGAATTTTTGATCTTGTGGATAGCATTACATTTTCTCCTATAATTGATCACTACATGACAATATTTAGAATTTTTGTCCCCCTCACGGAACTTAATTTGAGCAGCTTTCTGATGTAATAATAACTCCTGCCTTTGGATAGCAATGAGGAGTGCTTAATTTGCAGTAAAAAGTTCAGATTCTAAGGATGGATCTTCAACCACCTTGCCTTCCAACTATAAAACCAGGTCCTCAGCTTCTCTGACTTGGAATGTTTATACTTTAATCCTTATCATGAGTTATAAGTCATTTCAAAACCATTAATTGGGGCTCTAAATCAATGAGTTATACTCTTCCAAGATCAAACTCTCACTTTAATTTCTTCATATTTAAATATTCTTCCAAATTTCATTATTTTAAGAAAATTACAAATTAACCTTTATAAGACCAAAGTGAGGTTGGTTACTACCATTTATCCCTCTTCATATTCCAATCATCAAAACATATCAATTAAGATTATTTGTTGCCCATGTAGTCCTTTGATTAAATGTAAATATTAATTAAGCCTTAAATTTCAAAATTGCCCTTTTTGCCCGTAAGGCCTTAACACCAAGTAATTCACTACATTGAACTCAAATGACTTGAAAATTTTAGGCTACCCCACTCATGGGTTAATTAAAACATCAGAGGAGAAAATGTGATTTTTTTAATTTATTTAATTTTATAATTATTTTTAATGCAAATATACAAATTTTTTAATGAAAATTTAATAACTCAACCAAAACAAAACCTCTGTCCTTAAGAATATTATTGGAGGTTCACCTAGGCCTGAGGACCACTTAAACTAATTTTCATGATTTTTTAGAGATTTAATTTAATTATTAGATTTATTTGTTTGGTTTGAGCATTAATTAAATATAAAATATTATTTAAGTAGAAAACTAAGTTTTATATTTTTATTAAATCTCTCTGGGTCTGGGGAACCCAAATAAACAAATATCATGTTTTTGTGATTTATATTATTATTATTAGAATTATTTTAGTGAAAAATTAGTTAAGTTCAATTTTAAGACTTTAAAATTAATATCTTGACTTAGATAATTAGGAAAATTATTTTAATTGATTTCAAGTGATCAGGGAGCCAAATGTGACATTTTAGTGTGCTTTTACAATCCTATAATATTTATGATTTTTAATTAATTTTTAATTCTTTAAATGACTAAAATTAGCTCAAAAATGAAGTATTTATTTTAATTCCAATTTTATTTTTCTTAGCTTCCTATGGTCATAAGGAGCTCCCAAAACCAATTTAATAATTTTTTGAATTGTATTTTAATTGTTGTAATTATTTTCATGCAAAACATACAATTTCACTTGATTAATCCATTTCAATGAACAAATTAACTCCAATTTACTTGAAAGTTTTATGGGGAGCTCCTTGACATTATATCACAGTGGAGAGTGATTTTATGTTATTTTCATTTATAATTACTCCAACTTGATTTTATTTTATTTTTTAAGATTTGTAATAATTAGGATTATTTTTAATGAGTTAAACCAAGTTTATATTTTTCCTAAAGTCCTCTGACAACAATGAACCTACCAAAATGAATTTTATATTTTTATGATGAGTATTTTAATTTCTATAATTATTTTACCAAAAATAAAGGTCATTAACTTAAAAATTAGATATCTCTAGTTAGAAATGCCCCATAACCTTGGAATAATCAGGGGATATACCTCAACAGAGACATCGAAAGCCTTATGGTCCCATGCCATGGTGAAATGTCTAGGCAAATGATGAATTCAAATAAGAAAAACATTATTTAATTAATTAAAAATAATACATGCATCAAGATAATATGAAACCATTTCCACATTGTTCTCCTCTCTTCATTGAGCAAGAAAGTGTTTTTTTATCATTATGATTTTTCTACACAAAGATATGAATTAAAACCATTTTCACAATCTTCAAGCTGTATATCTAATTAAAAATAGAGAATATAGATGCAAAATGCCTTCTTTAATAGTATAAAAAAGGTATGACAATAAAGATTTATGCTAGAAGCTAATCATTTTCTTCAACACCTATAATAGTTATCAAAGCAACTAGTTCATATATTGACCAATTATGAACAGTTTTTTAGTTCCAACAAATTAAAAACTTTACTGTCTTATTCTTATTTTATGATGTAGTATATCATCAGTACTCTCTTTTATATTCATACTATTCTAGTACTAAAAGTATTATTTATTAATATAATGGCCAACTCAGATTTGATTTAGAGGTTCATTTGCTTCACCAACGTACTACTGACCAACCAATGGCTATGGTAAGCCTCTTATATGAAGTTGGTGCTCCAGATCCATTTTTTACCAAGGTATTCAATTTCTATTCCATTAAGTTTATGCATGTATGCTCAATCTTACTCATGAGTATGTTTTGTGATTAAGCAATAAGTTTTGTATAATTATAAATATTTATAAGTAATTCTGCATTAATGTAATTATTTTAATACTTGAATGTTATCATTATTAAAGTAATTAAATTTACTCTTAATATTAGATTGAAAAGCATATTCGTGCAATAAGTAAGAAAATTGATGCAATGGTGGACATTGGAAACATCGATTCTATGGAGGTAATTAGAAAGTTCGGAAAACACTACTATAGATTGAAGGGATCTATCACTATTCCACCAAGCACTGAAGGTGTCAGATGGACTATCGATAAAAAGGTTATTAATATTTTCTCATTTATAAATTCGATTTCAACCTGCAGTCTAAATACTAAAAATTATTGTGATTTTGTTAACTTATAAACAATACAATTTATTTGTACAGATCAGAACTATATCTATAGAGCAGCTAAATTTGTTAAAGAATGCTGTTATACCTGTAAGTTTTCTCAAAATTCCAAAAAAATATAAAGTAAGTTATTTTTCTATAATATTGCTTGTAATCCATTAACATGCACAATTTCTCATTATGTAGGGTTATGCAAAGAATGCAAGGCCCGTGCAACCACTTAATGATAGGGTGGTTCAACTATTTGTTTGAATGTTTACATTTAAACTCAATATTAAATTTATTTAATTGTTTAATTGAATAAGAGAAAAATGATGAATGTAGCCAACCTCGCTTAGTGGGGCAAAGGCTTATAGTTGTTGTTATTGTTGTACTTGTTGTTATGGTTGTTTTTATTTAATTAGATAAGAGTTATTGTTTATTGATAAATTTCTCGCCAATGTCTTTTTATTATTTAACATAAGATGTTCTAATGACTCTTTCAGTTAAAATTTTGTTCTGATAATTTTGGGTTGTGGAATACAAATTCATTATATAATAACGAAGAAATCAATTGAGAATAATTAATAATGAGGCTTCAGTTAACTAGAATTAGGAAAAACTATTGTAGTTTTTTTTTGGAAGGATAAATTACTAAATAATTGTCTTTCCAAATGATAAATCTAATTTAAAATGAAGTATAACTTGTGCTTTATTATTGAAGAAACAAATATAGCATCATTATTTATGTAATTTTTTTCTCCAAGGATGTATAAGAGTAATAGGTTTAATATGATATATATTTACATACCCATTACAGAGTAAGAGATAAATTATAGGTCAAAATGAGATTCTTAGATGTTGCAATTGAAAAGCATTTGACGAGCACTTTATAGCATAACATTCCCTTGAAAGATCAAAAAAATATCAAATAGTATGATATTAGTCATTTTTTATATTAAAAAAAAATCATTTCTTTGGACATGATTTTTACACAAACCGTAGATCATTAAATTAGCCATCGAATTGGTTTCAAATTCTAGTTTCTTAAATAACTTTTATGCAAATGAACCCTTATAAAAAATAAATTTACAATCAAACTAAGTTAGTTGCCAAAATGATTTCAATTACATCTTAAATACTAAAATCCAAATATTAAATGGTCTAAAATCAACCCTTGTTAGATCAGTATGTAATGATGGAGATGGTCCAAACTTTTTATAGTTTCACCTAATTGGGGGTGATCATGTTAGACTAGTATGTAATGAAGGAAAATTAGTCATTGCTCCTATTATAGTCTCACGTGATTGGGAGAGATGACCAAAGGAAAATATGTTGAGATTTTCATACCTATTTTACACTATTTTTGATGATATTGCACTTTAAAGAAATGTATTTTTGATATCTTGTTTCAAGAATGATGAATTAGGGTCATTGGAGCAAAAATATGCAAAAAGGAGCCAATTTGGAGTGAAAAGGATCAAAATGTGAATATTTGAACTTGGCGCTGACGGCGAGCCCAACGACGCCGACGGCGAAAATTTCCCGGGACTCCAGATTAAATAATTTAGAAGGCTTGTCGATGGCGCCCTTGAGGCCGCCGATGGTAATATCGTCGACTATGTCCAAAGGTGCATTGAATGCGGACGGTTTTTGGAGGGATGCTTAAGCAACTCTTGGGGAAACTCTTCTACATCTTTAAAAAAAAAGATTTTGGCCAAAAATTGAAAGGTTAGAACAACGTCCAAGAGCCCCAGTAGTGTGTAGAGAGTCTAATTGTGAGGAATTCTTTGAGAGATTATAAGAGTGGAGGGAAAGTGAGGGATTTCTTTAAACTTGCCACTTCGAAGAGGAATTTTGTGTGCTGTAAAGAAAGGAAGAGATTCAGAGGAACTTCGAGGAGTTTTCTTGGGGAGGAATTAGAGATAAGTGTTATTTACTTGTTATAGTTTGTATGAATTTGCTTTTATATATGAAATCTGAGTTTTGTTGTATCTTCCCCAGGAGTTCTGAGTATTTTTCTCTGTCTTTCTCATTGTCTTGAGATTTGTGAAATGGTGATTTGAATTGGTTGAGACATGAAAATATTAAATAAGTTGTGATAATCTTTTCACTTCGATTTTAATTTACTTTCAATCTGGCCAATTGATTTGTTAAAATATATTGAGTTTTACAACTAAAGTGAAGATTACATCCAAGATTCAGGGACGTCAAAGCCCTTGGAAATTGGGTGCAGATAAATAGGGAAATAAAATTATCAGGGGTAGAATTGGAGTTGTTAGAGTGACAGACTAAAATCCCTAGTTCGGTCCTCTCGTTTGGGTGTTGAAGTGTAGATGTTAGGCCTCAGACGAGGTGAACGTGAGAGCTCCGAAGTGAGAGCCGGTATCCTCCCAGCCTGGTTGCATATTCAGTAACCAAGCATAGGATTAGTCAATGTTCTTTATGCATGGATCAAAGGGTAAAAAATAGGTATGCTCCTATTTGACACAAATTAATTTGAATTGATTCACTTTATCTATTCACTATAATTTCTTGACAAGGAGAAAGATGTTTTCTTATATATTGAATATCACATTAAAAACTTTATTAGTATAATTAGTTACTTAAGAGTTATTAAAATTACATATTTATTTCAATTGTCTATTGGTGATAGATAAACAATTTGAATTCCATTATTGTTATTAAGTGTTGCTTTTCTAAAATCTTAGTTTGTAGATCTAATATTACTCCCTGTGGAATTGATATCTAGGACTCCATTAGAGCCCTATATTACTTGAGCGATACGTATAATTGCGTTGATAAGTGTGACTTTACCATTATTGAATATTATATATATATAGATCTTTATCGAATCTATAACCATTGTAAAGGTTTTGGTGTCGTTGCTGAGGAATTAAATTCTTTAGGAACAGTATTAAATACTTGTATTTTTAAGCATATTTAAAGTCACTGTCAAGTTTTTGGCGCTGTTGCAGGGGAATTAAATCTTCTAGCAGTAGTATTAAACACTTGTAATTTTAACCATATAAAAAGTTGTTGCCAAGTTTTTGGTGTCGTTGTCGGGAGTAAACAAGAATCATAATTAGAGCAATGGACAAATTAGGACTATTAGAAAATTTTTAATGGAATTGTAACTTATTTTCATATTTAATCAACTGTTTTTTTTGTGTACTGATTTCAAATTGTATGTGTAAATTTGGACCTGAAAATCTTATACCCCACGATTCGGAATTAGAACGCACTGTTAGAAAAATTAGATAACTGAGAAGAGAACCTAGAAATTCGGATACAATGGAAAACAACGTGAACAATCAAGAAATAGAAAATGAACACCAACCTAGACCCCTACAAGATTATGCAAATCCTACAGCAGATGAAATTCACTTATCTATCCAAAATCCTGACGTAGCTGCTAATTCATTTGAGCTTGAACCTGCTATTATCCAAATGGTACAAAACAATCAATTCAAAGGTACACCAAAGGAAGATCCTAATTTACACCTCGTTAGTTTTTTAGAATTGTGTGCTACCTTTAAATATGACAGAGTTTCAAACGATGTTGTTAGACTTAAACTTCTTCCTTTTTCACTTAGGGATAAGGCTAAGATGTTGTTAAATTTGTTAGCACCGGGATCTATTAGAACTTGGGGAGAATTTTCACAGAAATTTCTATCCAAATATTTCCCTCCATCTAAAACTGCTAAACTTAGAAATGATATAACATCGTTCTGTCAGATTGATGGAGAGTCGATATATGAAGCTTGGGAGAGATTTAAAGATCTTCTTAGGAAGTGCCCTAATCATTCATTACCATATTGGTTGATAATTCAAACTTGTTACAATTGATTAGTGGGATCACTTAGATCGATTATAAATGTTGCGGCTGGTGGTTCTTTAATGTCAAAACCTTTTGATGAGACTTATTCGTTAATAGAAGAGATGGCTACCAACAATTTTCAATGGCCCTCTGAAAGGGTAAATCCTAAAAGAGTAGCTAGTATCCACGATTCAGATGCAATATCTATGTTAGCTTCGCAGATTGCTGCAATATCAAATAATTAAAATCATTATGGAATGAATTATTCTCCAACACCTACTATGATGGAAGAGAATTCATCTGGGCAATTTTTGGATGTTCAACCTTCGTATGAGACTTTAAATGCTATCAACAGACCCAACAATCCTTATTCAAACTATTATAACCCAGGTTGGAAGAATCATCTAAATTTTTATTGGAATAACAATTATGCTACAAATCAACAATAGGCGAATAACCCAATGAACTCATTAGGAAATTTATCCAACCAATGAAATAATAATTATAGAACTTCTTATCATCCAAAATTTAATAGTAACACTCAAATTAAGGAAAAGAAGTTGTCTATGGAAGAGATGATACTAAATATGGGTCAATAATTGCAGAATCAAGGAAATTAATTACAAATTCAAGGAAATCAATTACAAAATCAAGGAACTGCTATTAAGAATATTGAAAATCAACTAGGGCATATCGCTAATGCGCTTAGTAACCGAACATTAGGAACTTTTCCTAGTACTGTGGAACCAAATCCTGAAGATCAAGGAAAAGAACAAATAAAAGCGATGCAATTACGAAGTGGAAAATAATTGGAAACAAGAGTACAGAAAGAAACATAAATTGAAAAAGAGAAAGTGTATACATAAAAAGAAAAGGATCATAAATATCCATATTTAGAATATCCACTTACACCAATGAAAATTACTGTGGAGAAACCTCCACCACCGTTTCATCAAAGATTGAAGCAACAAAAACAAAATAAACAATTTTCCAAGTTTTTAGAAATTCATAAGAAATTAACGGTAAATATTCCCTTCGTAGAAGCTTTAGAGCAAATGCTCAATTATGTGAAATTTGTGAAAGATATTCTAAACAAGAAAAGGAAGTTCACTGATAATGAAATTTTTGTACTTAGCAAAGAGTGTAGTGCAATTATTGAGAAAAAGCTTCCTGAAAAATTTAAAGATCCACGTAGTTTCACTATACCATGTGCTATCGGTGAAAAATTTTATGGAAGAGCATTATGTGATTTAGGAGTCATCGTTAATCTTATGCCTCTATCAATTTTCAAAAGATTAGGATTAGGAGAAGTCTCACCTACTTATGTAACTCTTTAGTTAGCGGATCATTCAGTTACTTATCCTAAGGGAGTTATAGAATATGTGTTAGTAAAAGTTGATAAATTTATCTTTCCTGTGGATTTCATTATTTTAGATATGGAGGAAGATAAAGAAATACCTATCATTTTAGGGAGACCATTTTTAGCTACTGGTAAATCTATGATAGATGTCCAAAAGGGAGAATTAACTATGAGAGTTAATGATCAAGAAGTGACTTTTAATATTGTGAAATCTATGAAATATTCTGCTGTTCAAAGAGATAATGAATGGTTTCGCATGAAAATTAGTGAACATCTATTGAATGAACATTTTAAAGAACATTTTAAAGAAAAAGAACAATTTGAAGATAGTGATGAAGTTATTTTGGATGAAATAGAAAATGAAGAATTAGATTATGTTCAGGGAAGATTTGACATACTAGATATTACAAAAAATGCTGATAAGAATCTAGTTCCGTCAATTATAAAATCACTTGAACTTGAGTTGAAAATATTGCCTAAACACTTAAAGTATGTGTTTATAGGAGACTCATCTACACTACCTGTTATTATATCTTCAGAATAAAATAATTTGCAAGAGGAAAGACTGTTAGATACATTAAAAAGATATAAGAAAGCTTTTGGTTGGACCTTAGCTGATATTAAAGGAATCAGTCCTTCGATCTGTATGTACAGAATTATACTAGATGAACAATATAAACCAAGAGTTGATCCACAAATGAGATTAAATCCAATGATGAAAGAGTAGTTAAGAAGGAGATTTTGAAATGGTGGATAATGGAATTATATATCTTATTTCAGACTGTGCTTGGGTAAGTCCAATTCATTGTGTTCTTAAGAAAGGAGGAGTGACTGTTGAAATAAAAGAGAATAATCAATTAATATCTACTAGACAAGTTATTGGGTGGTGTATTTGCATTGATTATAGAAAATTAAACACTGCCACTAGGAAAGATCACTTCCCTTTACCATTTTTAGACCGAATACTAGATAAACTTGCTGGGCACAAATATTTTTGTTTTTTAGATGGATATATAGGTTACCATCATATTCTTATTTCTCCTGAGGATCAAGAAAAGACAACATTTACTAGTCCTTTTGGAACTTTTGCTTTTCGAAGAATGTCTTTTGGATTATGTAATGCGCTTGCAACATTCCAGAGATGTACGATGTTTATATTTAGTAAGTTAATTGATGATGGATTGGAAGTATTTATCGATGATTTATCTGTATTTGGAACATCATTTGACGCATGCTTTAATTATCTTGAAAAAGTTTTGGAGTTATGCGAAAGAACTAATTTAGTTCTAAATTGAAAGAAATGTCAATTTATGGTTGAAGGAGGAATTATGTTAGGCCATAAAATCTTGGAAAATGGTATGGAAGTAGACCTTACAAAAATTCAAGTTATATATAAACTAACAGCTCTTACTAATGTAAGAGAGGTTAGGAGTTTTCTTGGACATGTTGGTTTTTACAGGCGTTTTATTAAAGAATTTTCAAAAATTACTAAACCTCTATGGCAACTTTTAGAAAAGGACAAGAAATTTGAATTTACTAAAAAAATTTTATTACCTTTGAGTTATTAAAGAAAAAATTAATCACATCCCCTATTATAACTTCACCTAACTGGGAGAAACCCTTCGAACTGATGTGTGATGCTAGTGATTATGCTATTGGAGTTCTTCTTGGACAAATGTATGAAAAAGTTTTTAAAGTTATACACTATGCTAGTAAAACTCTTAATGATCCTCAAACTAACTATGCTGTTAGTGAAAAAGAGTTACTGACCATTGTGTATGCTTGAGACAAATTTAGATCTTATTAAATTGAGACTAAATGTGTTGAGCACACTGATCACTCTGCTATTAAATATCTGATGCAAAATAAGGATGTCAAATTAAGGTTAATTAGATGAATACTTTTGATGCAAGATTTTGATCTTGTGGTGATTCATAGAAAGGGAACCGATAATCAAATTGCTGATTATTTGTCAAGATTAGAAAATCATGAATTATCAGACACTGACAATTAAATTACAGATAGTTTCCCTGATGAACAACTTTATAATATTAATGAGTGGAAAATACCATGGTACTCTGATATTGTTAATTATATTGCAAGTGATATTTTGCCACCTGTGCTGACATTGTAACAACAAAGAAAATTCATTCATGATGCGAAAGTATATTTTTTGGACGAGCCTTATTTATATAAACAATGTAAGGATCTTATTATGAGAAGATGTGTACCTTATGAAGAAACTGAATCTAATCATTCAGAAATGTCATTATTTTGAATTTGAAGGACATTTTGGGATTGATAAAACTGCTTATAAAATTTAACAAACTGGATTTTATTGACCAACTATCCTTAGATTTGTTTATAGATACATAAAAACTTGTGATCGATGTCAACAAGTAGGCAATATATCTAGAAGAAATGAAATGCCTCTGAATTTCATGTTAGAAGTTGAGATTTTTTATGTTTGGGGATTTGATTTCATGGGACCATTTATTCCTTCATTTGGGAACTTATACATATTAATTGCAGTAGACTATGTTTCAAAGTGGATTGAAGCACAAGCTTTACCTCATTGTGATGCTAAAAGTGTTTGAAAAATTTTAATGAAAAATATTTTCACTAGATACAGAATGCCGAGAATGAATATCACTGACAAAGGATCTCATTTTAGGAATAAATATATTCAGAGATTGGCAGAAAAGTTTAATATTATTCATAGGATCTCTACTTTATATCACCCTCAAACTAGTGGGTTAGGTGAAGTTTCTAATAGAGAGATTAAATAATTACTTGAAAAGACTGTAAACACTCATAGAGTAGATTGATCCACTAGACTGGATACTGCATTATGGGCTTACAGGAATGCTTATAAAACTCCTATTGGAGTGACTCATTACAGGCTAATTTTTGGAAAGACTTGTCACTTACTAGTAGAATTGGAGCATAAAGCATATTAGGCGATTAAAGAATTTAATTATAATTTGAAAGATGCTGGTAAGAAGAGATTGTTACAATTGAATGAAATGGAAGAATTAATAAATGAATCTTATGATAACGATATAATTTATAAGGAGAAACTAAAGTTATGGCATGATCATAAGATTAACCAGAAGAGCTTCGAACCAGGACAAGAAGTTTTGCTTTACAATACAAGGCTGAAGTTATTCCCTGAGAAATTATAGTCTCATTGGTTAGGACCCTTTACTGTGACTCAAGTTTATACTTACGGAGCTGTTGAAATTGAAGATCAAAATATTGGAAATAGATTTAAAGTAAATGGACACAGATTAAAACCGTATTTTGAGGGTAAAAGACCAAATTTTAAAGAGGTTTTAATGATCAGTCAACCTGAATAATACCTGAATAGGTCGGGCTGACGATGTTAAACCAAGCACTTTATTGGAGGCAACCCATAATTATCTTTATTTTTATTACAAATATAGTAGTCTTATTTGAAATTATCATTAGTTTGTGGTAGTATTGATCTCTACTACTCTTATTTACCCTTGAATCATCATAAAAATTGGATTCATAGAGAAAAATTGGAACGCATTCGGACTAGAGCAAAATTGTGCAATTTCTGCCTTGGGCACCGACGGTTCCATCGACGCCACTGACGGCGGCTTTTTCTCAAGATTCAAGGCAATTAAATTCTAAAGCCTCACCGATGGCGCCCTTGACGCCGCCGACGGCGAGACCGGCGGGATAGCAGTTTCTGGAGTTTAAATGGACAATTTTTGGCAGATTTAGGTGGGAGTTACTACTTTTAAACTTCCAAATTCAATTCCTAAGTTCATATTTCCCTAAAAATGAAGTGAAGCTCCACAAAATTCATCCCTATGGCGTCCAATTCTCCTGAAAACCATAGAATACGAGTGTTCAACTGAAGAAAGTTCATTAATGCGGAGGCGCAGCGAATCTTCAATAAGATACTGACAAAGAAAAGATTAATCAAGGAACGATGATTTGTAAATCGAGGATTGAATAATCCATCGACAACAATTGAAGAGATGATAGTGCGACAAAGATGGGAAGTACTATGCTACACTACAACCGCCGTAGTTGTTTCTATGATGAAGGAATTTATGCTAATTTGCGTGGAATCAACCAAGGAGTCATCTATGTGTGAGGTAGATGTATAACTTTTACTCCTGCACAGATCCATGAATTATATATGATCGAGAACGTTCTTGTCTGCCATTATTCCAACTTCATTCCGAAAAGAAACCTGATGAATGAAATTTACCAATATTTAAAGGACGAAACTGAAGACTGGAAAATGAGAGAAAAAGGGTATGTTAGTTTTTCTATGACACTTCTAAATCTCATTTCTAAATACTGACACTTCTTCATTTTTTCAAAACTGTTACCGACGATGAGGATCGGTAAAGTTTCTAAGGAAAGTGCTATTCTGAATTATTATATCCAAATAAGACTGTCGATCGATATTGGATCGATAATTATGAAGTTTGTTTTGGGCCTGATCGTTCATGGATCAACTTATGGGCTTGGACATCCTTCATAAATTTTTATACTTTGCTATTAGTTCCAAGTATCTTATGAAAATTAAGAAAATGTACTTCTACTTTGGAAGCATTTGGACCCAACTGAGAGATTCCCAGCCAATGAAGATGAAAATGATATGACTATTATGGTAGATCAATCGTCTCAGAATTCACTGCCTATTCAACCTTTAGTTCCGGATAAGATACTAGTGATCTTGCGCAGTACAAAATGTTTAGAATGCAATTAATAATATCTCTGATTTCTTCAATCATTTAGACTGGAGCATGAAAGAACATTTTGATCACTCTGGACATATTGAAGACAGTTTGATACGGCTGATGAGAAGGATGAAATTGATAGAATAGGACTTTACTGAAGAATTTCCATTCCGACCCTTCTATAACCTCTTCATTCATGTGCAATCAATGGGTGATCTCAGAGGCGAATCTAGCACTGAATCTAAAGAATAGTAGATTTACCTTGCTACCTGTATGTCTATGTGTATAATTTGGTTTGAACTTTGGGTTTACTTTGCTTTAGAATTTTGCATTTAGATCTCAATATAGTTGAAATTGAGCATAGAATGTTTGTTTTCAGCATTTTGAGTGTTGTGGCTTTGATTGAGACGCTGAATTGATGTATTAAGGTTGAGAAAATACCAAACTTAGGTGTGTTGTGTAACGTAAATTGCAACCCTTGGAATTTATATATAATAATGATGTTTTGTGTTGTGAATGTTTATTTGTGTAAGTACATCATTTAATCACTTAAAATTATGTCTATAATGATTGAACGGATGTCGTTGAGGCTTGAAATTAATAGAAATTGCAAAAATCTGAAAATTGAATAAATTGAAAAGAGCTCGCCGACGGTGCCCTTGACGCCGTTGACAGCGGACTTTTCCCGAGACTTAGGATATTAATTCAATAGAGCTCGCTGACGGCGCCGAAGGCCCCGACGATGGCGAGATCACAAAAAATCACCTTTAATCGTGTTTTTGACTAGTCAATCGTTGCTATTCATCATTCCCTTCCTCTAAAAAATGTAAATTTCAACATAGGGCTTGAGAGATCTTAGATTTGGGGGCAATTTCAAGGAATTTAGACACCGGATTTGATCATCTCTTGGTAAGAGCTTCACTCCAACTAAAAATATTTGATTTTCACCATGAATTTCTTTCACATCGAGAAGATCCAAAAAATTTGAGAATGTGAAGAAAATATTGGAAAGAAATTCATGGAATTTTTTTTTGAACTCTTAGAATCACTCTTGGAAGCCATTATTTACAGATTTGAAGTATATTTTTGAATTTTTCTATAATTTTGATTAGATTGAAATGGATCCACGAAAAAAGAGGCGGCTTGAGTTCGACGAGTCTCACTTCGTCAATGCGAAGGCTCGATCGAGGTTTACTTCAGTGTTTGAAGGAAAGAAATGTATACAAGATCAATTTTTTGAGAGTATGGGAGGAGAAATTGAACGAGTCATTACCGAGCGGAGGTGAGAAAAATTTTTGTACACCACCAATAAGGTTGTTGCTAATATTGTAAAAGAGTTTTATGCCAACATTTTATATTCTGAGGACGTAATCGTTCAAGTGCGGGGATTTTCTGTTGAATTTAGTGTCTCCCGAATTAACTCCTTTTACGAAGTGCCAGACTCCTATAACTACCATTATGAAACCTTCAGTGGAATGGAAGGGCCATTGAATGACGTGATCAATTTTCTCACTCATGGGAAAGGAACATGGAAGATTAAGAAACGAGAACTGGTAAAATTTTCTGCTTCCATGTTAAATGCCACATCTAAAGTGTGGCATTATTTTATTTCTTCTACTCTGTTATCAACCTATCACCATAATGAGGTTTCAAGAGATAGAGCTATTCTGTATTTATGTAATAAGAATAATAGAAATATAAATGTGGGGAGAATCATTTTTAAGAATATATTGACCACGGGAAGGTGTCAAACAAGTGGAGGTTTAGGACATCCTTGCTTTTTTTATGCACTTTGCTAACTTTCTGGAGTAGAAGCCGGAGATGATGAGGAATGGGTTTACCCTATGAAACCCATTAGTAAAGCTTATTTGAAGACATATGTATCCTACAAAAAATGGAGAACTGTGAGTAGGAGTCAAAAACCTTCTACTTGTAGAGATATCCCCTCTACTAGTTATGACCTTCCACCTTCTAGTTCCCCTACCCTGACTGATTTAATGAATGAGTTGACCTTGCAACGAAAGAGTGTAGAGTTAATAAATGAAAGGATTGGAGTATTAGAACGTTGACATGATTATGATAGTGAGTACCTATAGAGGCATTCAGACTTTGAGATAGCTTACTACGAAGCTCAGGCCTAGCACTACAAAGGTGAGCCTGATGTTACTTTTCCTGAATGCCCCCGATATACTCAGTATCAGCCCAATCCACCTGCTGACCAAGGAGACGAAAATATAGTTTGGGATTTTGACATTTGATAGTAATTGATGTACTTTTACATTTATTTTTGTAATTTTTGTAATGGAGATTGATGTTTGTGTGTCTGTACTTTCATTTTTATTGTTACGTTGTAAATGGATAATTTCTATTTTTTGTTATAACTGTTTGGTGTGATAGTTCAAATTTGTTAAATTGTAATATGATGTGATTTTCATTTTTGCATTTTAATTTTAATTGTTTTGTTTAGTATTGTGGATGTGTTAGTGAAATATTGTGTTTGTTTAATTTTTAGTTTTGTAGTTATTTCAAAATTTCATTACCTAGCAAATACTCTAATGATTTATATGTATAGAAGGATTGCAAAAATTTCAGAATGATGAAAATGCCTAAAATACTGAGGTATGATTTAAATCTAGAATTTTTCTTTTCATCTATATCATTTCATATTGAAAATTTTAAGTTTGGCGGAGGGAAGAAAAAGTTTAACTATTAGATGTTCTCAATTTAAATATTTTTAAAATTTATTAATATGATTTTATGTAGTGAATTTAATTCACGTAACTATATTTTGTAGATATTTAAATATTATGGTAGATTTAAAGGAATATTTTTTGTAATGAAAATTATTTTTGTAGATTAAAATATTTAGTATAAGAGAATAAGACTATATTTAACCATTTAAAGTAAAGGAAACTATAGTTTGAAGTATTAAAAATCTGGAAATTCATTTGAGAAGAAATGATTGGGGCTCAATGATGTAAAAGCTATGAAATATTTATAAGGTAAAGGAATGTTTCGAGTTTTGAATTTAGAGAAAGAAAGGTGATGTTCAAAATCATTAAAGGCTATCTAGATATAGTAATCCTCACTTGAAAATGGAAAAAGAGAGGATTGAGAACAATCCCTTAAAAGAAAAGAAGAATATATAGGATTGAAAGCAATCAAAATGAAAAATAGAAAAGAAAAGAAAGAAAAAAAATATCAAAGTGAGGAGAAGCTTGAGGAGATGCCTAATCAAAAATTGGCTTCACAGGACCTACCTAAAGGGAAAACTTAAATACAATCTTGAACTTATATTTATGGATTAGATCTTTTACTAGTAGTGTTCTCATGAAGTTCCTATCATTTAAATATTCTAAGTGACTTAATATTACAACATATAGTCATTCTTGAATTGAATAGAAGACTAGAACTCTTAAACTTGATGACTAGATAAATCTTGTAGCTACAAAGTTAATTTAATTACTTGAATTTATTCTGAAAATCTCACTATGGTATTCTTTTAAATCAAACTTATAATATTTCTGAATTAAAACTTTACTACAATAGATCATAATTTTTATATAGTACTAGAATTACTTGAGGACAAGTAATAGTTAAGTTTGGGGGACTTTGACCAAAGGAAAATATGTTGAGATTTTCATTCCTATTTTACATTATTTTTGATGATATTGCACTTTAAAGAAATGTATTTTTGATGTTTTGTTGCAGGAATGATGAATTAGGGTCATTGGAGAAAAAAGATGCAAAAAGGAGCAAATTTGGAGAAAAAGGGACCAAAATATAAAGATTTGAACTAGGGCGCCGACGACGAGCCCAACGACACCGATGAAGAGAATTTCCCGAGACTCCAGATTAAAAAATTTAGAAGGCCCGCTGACGACACCCTCAAGGCCGCCAATGGCGAGATCGGCGGTTATGTCCAAAGGTGCATTTAATATGGATGATTTTTGGAGGGATGCTTAGGCAACTCTTGGGAAAACTCTTCTACATATTTAAAAAGAATATTTTGACCAAAAATTGAATGGTTAGAACAGTGTCCAAGACCCCCAGTAGTGTGTAGAAAGTCTAATTGTGAGGAATTCTTCGAGAGATTATAAGAGTGGAGGGAAAGTGAGAGATTTCTTCCTCCTTGCAGCTTCGAAGAGGAATTATGTCTGTTATAAAGAAATGAAGAGATTCAAAGGAAGTTCAAGGAGTTTTCTTGGGGAGGAATTAGAGATAAGTGTTATTTACTTGTTGTAGTTTGTATGACTTTTCTTTTAAATATGAATTTTGAGTTTTGTTGTGTCTTCTCCATGAGTTCTGAGTAGTTTTCTCTGTGTTTCTCCTAGTCTTGAGATTTGTGAAATGGTGATTTTAATTGGTTGAGCCATGAAAATGTTAAAGAAGTTGTGATGATCTTTTCACTTTGATCTTAATTTACCTTCAATCTGTCCAATTGATTTGTTAAAATATGTTGAGTTTTACAACTAAAATGAAGATTACATCCAAGATTTAGAGAGGTCAAAGCCCTTGGAAATTTGGTGCAAATAAATGGCGTATAAAATTATCAGGCGTAGAATTGGAGATTTTAGTGTGACAGACTAAAATCCCCAATTCGGTCTTATCGTTTGGGTGCTGAATTGTAGATGTTAGCCCTGAGGCGAGGGGAACATGACAGCTCTGAAGTGAAAGCCGGTACCCTCCCAGCGTAGCCACAGATTCAGTAACCAAGCATAGGATTACTCAATGTTCTTTATGCCTGTTCTAAAGGGTAAAGAATCAGTATGCTCCTATTTGACACAATATAATTTGAACTAATTCAAGTTATCCTTTCAGCTAAAATTCTTGACAAGGAGAAGGATGCTTTCTTATATATTGAATATCACATTAAAAACTTTATTAGTATAATTAGTTATCTATGAGTTATTAAAATTACATATTTATTTCAATTGCCTATTAATGACAAATAAGCAATTTGAATTCCATTGTTGTGATTAAGTATTGCTTTTCTAAACTCTTAGTTCGTAGTTCTAATATTACTCTCTGTGGGATCAATATCTAGGACTCCATTAGAGCCCTGTATTACTTGAGTGATACATATACTTGTGTTAATAAGTGTGACTTTAAAATTATTGAATAATATATATACATCATTATCGAATCTATAACCGTTGTCAAGTTTTTGGTGTAGTTGCTGAGGAATTAAATCTTTTAACAACAGTATTAAATACTTGTATTTTAAGCATATACAAAGTCACTTTCAAGAGACCATTTGAGTTGATGTGTGAAGCTAGTGACTATGTTATCCGAACAATTTTAGGACAAAGCACAATAAAAAATTTTAAGATTAGAATTCTCTTCAAAATTTACATGATTTTCAAGAATAGTATAAGAGGAAGCACAGTAAAATTTGATCGATTTCAAACCAACACTACGAACTTTCTTGACCTCTAAACTCTCAACCTTTTGGGGGTAGATTGGAGTAAGGGTCATAGCATTCACATACATTGACTCATTATCATCATCATTTCTTCCTTAGAGCTTTCTTCATCAGAGCTTTCTTCTATGTCAATACTGATGGTCGGGCTAGTCCGTTCAATAATCGTGTTGATTCTTCCTTGTCCACATCCTCGGCGTAGATCTCGGGTGTATGGGCTAAAAAAACCTCTACCACCTCATTGTGAAGAGATGATAGTAGATTGTCGAAGTGGAGTTGAATGGATTCTTCTTTATGATTTATCTAAATCTTCCACTTCTTTTTTCATAACTTCACGAGAAAAGACTGTTTTCTTTGAAGGTGCCTAGTAGGCGACATCTTCATAAATGCCCACTTCATGAACTGAGGACGGTTGTAAATCCCCTTTAAAATAATGTTATTGTCCTTCTTTGAAATATTTGATGCATTGATGTAAGGATGACAGAACCATATTATGCTCGTGAATCCATGGTCATCCAAGTAAAGCATTGAAAGAGGTTTCTGTGTCGATAATATGAAATTTTGTGGTTGTTACTAGTTATCCAGTTTCATTGACAATGTAATCGATCCAAGGGCCCTTTCTCTCTTCTAATTAAAGCCTCTTAACAACATTTTATTAGTTGTCAGCACTTGAGCTTCAATATCAAAATTTGCTAATGTTTGTAGACTCATTAAGTTTAGTGATTCTCCTGAGTCTACCAAGACTCTGGACAATACAAATCTGCTGATATTAACAAAGATGTAGAGCGTCCGGTTAAGGTCGGTGGTACCAAGTAACAAATTTTCATCTGTGAGTGTTATCCAAGGTTATTCTTCTAACGAACAAACTTCATCCGAGGATATGCTAGCCAACTACACTAAGAAAATCTCTAGGTCGAGCAAGGCTATAACGAGAGACTCTCTCATCTCCTTTGACAGAATTAGAGCATCATAGATGTTTAGTTTGGTCAGTAACCTCCTAAGATGAGCTAGCACATTATAATCAAATTTGTATAATCCTTCAATTTTCACTTGATTATGTGGCTCTTCCACTGGCGAAGGTGGAGGTAGCTCTTCTTAAGTGACTATATGTTTCGCTTTATCCACTGAAGCTGTTCTTGGAGGTAATATCTTGCCTTACCTTAGATTTACTTCTATAATTTCCTCTTCCTGAGATGTTGTAGGTAAAATTTTTTGTGTCTCTTCTTCATCAGAGAGATCTAAGTTGATAGCAAGTGGGGCACCATGGCGCTCGAGGACTGGTCCCTCACTCCTGTTGCTATCGTAACTAGTATTGCCAACGTCTTCTTCATTCTCTTTAATAGGATCATCAGACTCAAGTATGATTTAAAGATCAATTTTGGAATTGAGATCAGAGTTAAATTGAGCAAAATCAGTTATGATATCATTAGAAATAGTCAAAACGTAGCAAAAATCATAATCATTATATTCATAATACTTCGGTGGGGCAAAAAGATATTCAAACACGGTTAGTAGTCTGAGGATTTTCTTCCCAGAATCTAAGACAACCAATTTGACAAAGGCAGCCCCTATCCTACCCACCGCACTATCATTATTTACGACGTCACTCTTCTCTTTCTCTTTGGGTTGATGTGACCTCTCAGGCAAAATCTCCAACTTTGCCTGAACAGGCTGTAGACTCTGAACGACTGCCTGAGCTGAAGATGTCTAAATCTGATCTAGTATCTTCTTGGATGACTTGCTCTAGATTGTGTTCCATCCAACTTTTTCTGCATATGGATCTATCGGAAAGATTGACTCAGCCAAAATCATTTTTTTTTAGGTTCTTTTAAATATTCCTTCAGGATTGCTATCTTTCCTTCTTTGTAATTCTTCTCGAGTCAGCCCTTGAAGACAAACCAGTCTTCTATCGTATGTCCCAACATCCTGTGTTAAGGGAAAAAATTGGGATATTCTTTCTTGTTAACTTCTTCCGGCTTTTTTGGTTATGGCAATCTGAACTCTGGCTTTTTCATTAAATTTCTAAACATCTTCGGCACAACCTCATCTTTGAATGAATACAATCTTCTTTTTTGTTCTGCAAGAGTTGGACCCATTCTACCTTCTATTTGGTATGGTCCTCTCTGGTATGACTGTTGGTTGGATTTGCCATACTACTGTATTTTTCTATGAGCATCTTGTAATGATTGCTGAGAATTTTGGTGAGAATGCTACGTTTGAATCTTTATCGGCTATTTTCCCTTCTCGATCGTTGTCACTGTCCCAGAATTCTATTCAAATTTTCTGGTTATCCTTGATTTCTCCACTTTGTCTTGGGAATCCATATGTTTGACTTCCTCCTGTAAATTGTTGGCTTTGCTTAACAGCTTCTCAAAGGACATGATGGTGAGTCCCTTGAGCATGAAAGCTACTGGTCCATGTATGCTTTAGAGCAGAATCTCAATCGCATGTTTTTCCTGTAGTTTAGGTTCACATTTCATGCTAGGTTTTCTCCGCCTCAAAATAGAATCCACTAGAGTCTCGTTGTGTCTTTGCTTCTCCACTAAGAGATCTCCAATAGAAACATGGTGCTATGCTCCAGCAAATCTCTTTACAAACATCTATTCTAACTCAGAGAACTTCTTAACGTATCTGTTAGGTAACTCAGCATACCAATCAAAAGCAATCCCTGATAGATTGTTGATAAACTGTTGGAAGAGTAAGGCTTTGTTTCCTTGTGTTGCCACAACTGACTCAGAAATGTGCTATATGTTGCCTAGGATTTTCAGTCCCATCAAATTTCTTGAAGTTCGGTGATAAAAAATCCTTAGAGTAGGGTACGACATAAAACTCCTCCAGATAAGGTCTACCTCTCGTAATCAATGCATCACCCTTAAATTGGGCGAAGGATTCCAAAACTTGTTGTTCGACCAATTGTTTAATATCTTTCTCTGGTATGGTTTTTGGTGAGGAATCTTTCTTTTGCTGATCTTCTCTATTAGCGAGAGCAACTTCTCTTTTTTCATCGATAATACAAATTATTTTAGGTTGGTTAACCCTTGGAGAAGCTACCTGCTGTAACTGGGATTGCCCATTAATCGTAGCCATGACGGCCATGGTGGCAGCCATCCCATCCACTCTTGTTTTTCATTTGGCTGATTTTTTCATCTCGTAAGTCATCCGCGACATTCCCTTCGATGAGAGGTTGGGCATTGTGAGCACATGGGGCAGCTCTAGTCTTGATGACTTAAATATCCACAAAATCTTCATTTAGGTAATCATTGAAATCAAAATCATCACAATCATCATTAATGGTTACACCATGTTCTTTGGCTAACTTGGAAATCTCAGCTCTGAGCTTTTCAACTATTTCTTCAATTATCACCTCCTGAATCCTCTTGAGGTCTGGAAGACTTTCCTGAACATCCTTCACTTATTCATCAAATTTTGGAACAATAGCTGCGATGATATCAGATGCTTCAAACTTTTGCTTCATTCTGCCATTCTGTCATGCAAACTCACTAGACCGTATTGGTATGACGACTTTACCCATACTTTCTTTCTTGATAATGATGACTTGAGATGAGGTGTCTCAACAGAGGCATCGGCATGTCAAGGTGAAGTATGTTCCCTGTAGTGTGATCCAAACACAATATCAGGTTACTTTTTTATCTTTTCCATTTTTGAGGCATACTTATGGGTAACAATTGGTCCCAGACGTCACTTAACCAGTTGATGTTCTACAGACTTTGGAGTGGAAAAAGTAACAAAATCTGTAGTACTAAAGGTACTATCAGTTCACTTCCCAGACTGAACCTGATGAGAATATGAGCTGGCATAGCTTCAGCTGACTTGCGGGACTGTCGAACAATCCTGGCAGCCTTCAGGATTTTTTTCTTCATGCGAGAGGATACTACACATCCCACTCATTTAAGCAGTTTGACCATTGAACATCCTTCTTTAGTGGACATTCTCTGGAACACTGTGCAGATTTTAGTGATAGGAGTGGGCTTCTCCCTCTCCTCACTATGACCATGAAGTGATGGTAAAGTAGCAACAATCTTTTGAATACTCTCATGTCCATTAGTATTCATCAGTGGGTGAAATCTAGTCCCTCACAGAAGCGGAGAGGTCTCCAGTAATCTAAGTTCCTCCTCATGAGAAGACTCATCATCCGACACTTTTTTTGAGATTTGGGCCTTAGCTTTCCTCCGAGCTTTTTGGCTGCAGCTGTATCTTTGAGAATGAGTCAACGGTGTAGACTTTGAACTTGAATCAATCTCAAACACTGATGGAGGGATGGTAAATTCTTCAGTGTCATCTTCTACGATCATAATCTCCTTTCCTTTAGCAGAAAAGGGGACAACAGACTCGGCAAGTGTCGGGGAAGTGGTAGCTTTCACTTTTTTGCAAGAAGGGAATTCCTGGGGACAGTTCACGTTAAATTCAGCAGAGGACTCACGAACCTTCGAAGCTGTGACTTTCATTACAACAAACGGGGTCTTTCTGAGTATGACTTCAAGTTCGTCAAATTCAGTTCCAAACTTGATGGTGAGAGCGACATTGTGAGCGTCACAGCTGGTTGGCAAATTGCAGGAAAAGGTGAGCATTAGGAATGCCATTACAGCAGCTTCAAAAAGAAATCTCTGGGGTTAGTTATTTGGTCAACAACTTGTAATTCTAGTGTGAACCCTAAAAATTAACAAAGGTCGATCCATAAACTGGGGCAAATTTTTATTTTATTTTTAGTTTGTGAAGGTTTTAAATTTAATAAAAATAGATTTGAAAGTATAAAAATTTACTTAATTAAATAGGAAGGATTAAAGAGCAAGCACAACACGACACAATTTGATTTAATTTGCAAAGTAGCAAACCAAGCTCGAAGAGGAATGTGAAGTTTAGGACCCAGTGCGGGACCGTCTTTACAACGCACAATGCCCAGGCGGAGCTAGTCCACTGACAAACTTATTAGGGGTCCGACCCCACACAAATACAAAGTCCTAATGAACTCTTGAACCCCTTTGTTCAAAGGTGATAGAACAAACAATTTTGAAGTCTGAAGGAGTTGATCGTACTTCCTCAAGAAATAAATGGGTGAAGCGTGCCAATTAAAAAAGGGTAATTTAGTCAATGAGGGATGTGGACACATTACCAATGTATGAAGATAATATTCTCTGATTATTATGAAGAGACAAGCAAATCCCCAGTAGAGTTACTAGAATTTGTCGGCTATAAAAAGGTCAAGGGGTTATGGAGTTGTTGGTTGTCAGGATGGAGATCCAACACTCATTTTAATTTAATTTAATATATAATTTAGAAAAAATGGTATTTTCGATTTTTTAAAATACAAGACCAAACCGATCTTATATCCCTAGTAATTTAAATAAACGAGCCTAACACCACAAATAATGTATTCATCCCGAAGGATAAACACACTACTTACTGGTAAATCTCAATTAATTAAACTAAAGATTGTATGACATTCGTTAAGTTTAGGAAACCATTGTTATTATAAGCCGACAAGTTCCGCTATTTAATACAAAAATTAAATATGGTTTATTTTAAGTTGGGTTCGAAAATGCTTTCTATAAAGGCAAGCCCCTATAATTAATTATATCTTAGATAACCAAAGTCACCTAAGAAAACTCTCGATAAAAATTAGGGGACATTATCTTCAAGAAGTTCAAAGGACAAGGACTTTTTAACAAGATCGGACAAAGAGGTGTGAAAGGGGAATGACTCAAATTTGAAACATTTATTTCTGAATCCAAAAACAAAGATCCTAGGGGATGCCATAGATTCAGAGGAGAACCTCAGTGACTTCCCAAAACTATCCTATGATTTGGCTTTAGTTATAGAGAGAAATTATTTAATATTTTATCCTGCAAAATTTCTTAATTAGGGCTTACATTTATGTAAAACGATCACACAAATAGTGTGAAAGAAGTGAGGATTTTGGTCGTTATGAACAACCTCAGAATCCTAAGACGAGTTAGGGCTTATATTTTATATTAGAACCATAAAAAGGCCTAAATATAAGTTGAGGATTTATTTTGCATAAGAAAATAACCTCAAAGTCCTATAGATTGTTGTTTGATTTTAAGGAAAAATTTAGCTGGTGAAGACATGTTTTGTGGTTGAGGATGGTCGTATTGCCCACGATGCTAGCTCTAAGCTTCTTGTCGTAGCAAGTTTAAGTTTTCTAATGTGTCATGTCATGATGTCAAATCAAAAGTTCCTAAGGGTCATGATTGTTTAAATATTATGAGGCATATTAAAGTTGGTTAGAGTGACACCAGTTAGGATCCTACGATCCCCTCACTTTGGTACCACTATTTTCTTTCGGATTCACTTAGTACAAATGAATTTACTAAACTCAACTTAATGAGTTCCATACTTTCATTTAGACCATGGGAAATCTCATTAGCAACCGTAGGTTACCTCCTTTGCGGGATTCCCAATCATCCAATATAGACGTTTTAATTTAGTTGCAATTGTCATTTTATGATGTTTGTGATTAAATTTTGAGTTGTCTTGTATTTTGAATGTTGTGATGGTGAATTTTATCTTGTTTAATTTTTAAATTTTTGTTTTGGTTTCAGTTCTGTGGCCATCCTAAAAGTTGTAGTTTTGACATGCAGGGTGACATCGTTATTTAACATGAAAGTTCATGAGCAATAAAAGTACAATGAAGAAAGTGCAAGAAAAGAAGGTACTGTAAAATATAAAAGCGTACTTGTCAAGTCTTATCATTCCTATGCCAGAAAGTTCAGCGCTTGCGAGGCATATATATAAGTTTGCAGGAATTAAAACATGCTTGTAGAAAAAGTAGGAAGTAAAAGTTTAAGGTGTGTCTACGATATCCTATGTCATATCTTAATGGGTCCTATTCATTTAAATGTATAAATTATTTCTTAAGTAAGACATAATGAGTTTAAACATACTTCAAGATATCCAAAAGAGTTTGAGAAGGGTCCTCAAGCCCAAAGCACCTCACAATCCCTTGAAAAGTCCCGAGTTTGTTCAAATTCGTTATGTTGCTTAATAACTCATCCCTATCATACTCGTATGCTCAATGAACTGATGTTCTAACCAACCCTAAGGATAGGGTAATTGTCACTTGATATTTTATTTATAAATTACATTGGTAAAGGCCCTTAGGGGCAATTTGGTCTAATTAAGAAACATAGAACTTTAATTTTAAAGATGGGCTTATATATTTTAAAAAGTTTTAAATTAGTTATAAATTATTTTCTAGCTCTCATTCATCAAAATTTTGATTAAGTCTAGTTCACTACTAAGCCCTTAAAAATTAATTGGTAGATTTGTAATTTTAGAAAAAAGATTTTAAATGTTTATACCTTTAATCCTTATCATGAATTATAATTCATTTCAAACACATCAATTGGGGCTTAAAATCAGTGAGTTATACTCTTCCGAAATCGAACTCTCTCCTTAATATCTTCTTATTTAACTATTCTTCCAAATTTCATAAACAACATTACAAATTTATCCTTTATAAGACCAAAGTGATGTTGGTTACTATCATTTATCCCTTTTCATATTCCAATTAACGAAACATATCAATTAAGATTATGTGTTGCCCATTTAGCCCTTTGATTAAACCTAAATATTAATTAAGCCTTAAATTTCAAAATTGTCATTTTTGCCCCTAAGGCCTTAGCAACCTATAATTCATTAAATTGAACTCAAATGACTTGAAAATTTTAAGTTACCCCACTCATGGGTTTATTAAAACATCAGAGGAGAATATGTGATTTTTCTAAATTTATTTAATTTTATAATTATTTATAATGCAAAAATAGGGATTTTTCAATGAAAATTTAATAACTCAACCGAAACAAAAGCTCTGCCCTTAAGAAAATTATTGGAGGTTCACCTAGGTCAAGGGACCACTTGAACTAATTTTCGTGATTTTTTAGAAATTTAATTTAATTATTAGAATTATTTGTTTGTTTTGAGAATTAATTAAATATAAAATATTATTAAAGTAGAAAATTTAGTTTTATATTTTTATTAAATCTCTCTGAGTCTAGGGAGCCCAAAAAACAAATATCATATTTTTTATTTATCTTTAATAATTAAAATTATTTTAGTGAAAAATTAGAGAAAATTCATTTTAAACCTTTAATATTAATATCTTGACTTAGAAAATTAGGAAAATTATTTTAAAAGATCAGGGAGCCAAATGTGGCATTTTAGTGTGTTTTTACATTATTGCAACTTTTATGATTTTTTATTAGTTTTTAATTATTTAAATGCCTAAAAATAGGTCAAAAATGAAGTACTTATTTTAATTTCAATTTTAATTTTCTTAGGTTCTTCTAGTCATAAGAAGCTCCCAAAACCAATTTGGTAATTTTTTTAATTGTATTTTAATTATTATAATTATTTTAAACATACAATTTCACTTAATTAATCCATTTTAATGAACAAATTAACTTCTATTTACTTGAAATTTTATGGGCGCTGTGTCAACCTAGGCAGATCCAAAAAGCGCACGCGACACGCTGCCATTCGACGCCGCCACCTAAGTCAGTTGCCACGCGTCCCACTGTTCTGCTCCATCTAGCCGTCTGGCGCGATTCAGAGCATCTATTCGATTCACGCGGAAACGGATGGCATCCTTTCATCCTCTCCAAGTCCCAAGCCACCGAGAATCGTATAGCTTTTAGCCTTAATATCTCGCTCGATACTTAACTAAGTTAAGTTTGATTTGTTCCTATAGACTTGTATAGACTAGGAGAACATATCCATACGATTGATCAAGCTTTAAATTGAGTCTATGAGCATGGATATTTAAATGAAGCTCGGTTTAAGGGAAGAGTTCAATACCTTTGCTCAAGAGGTGTGGCCTCAATTGGGTTCTTCCAAAAGCTTGCCTTGAGTCCAAAGAGCTTTTAGATGAAGCCTCAAGCCATGGTGAAATGCTTAGTTATGAAGTTTACCAAGGCCTATTTAAGGGTTTGATCCCGACGAGTTATATGCAACTGTATAACAATGTATGCAATTTATATTCTTCTCTTATATTTCCTACTTTGCAACAGCACCGAAAACTTAATCCTGAGAAAATAAGAATTTAACTTCTTAATTTATTTATATATTAGGATACTATGTAAGTATACGTATCATTATCAAGTAATATTGGACTTTTTGATTAAACCTCAAATATTAAACCCACTGGGACTGTTCACAATATACACTTCTTAATAACAAACTTTCTATTTCAAAAAGACAATTCCTTAAACTATAGATATTTTTACAATTATTAAAATTCAATTCTTTTTTGTATTTTGATATTTTGACAAAACAGAAATAACTTCTAAATATAACTTGAGTTTATGTAAAAGAAAAGTACTAAATATGAAATATATTTCTCCTCATCATGAATCAGTAATAAGTATAGGAATTCTGTTGTGGAAGTATTCAAATTATGTTGTGCCAAATAGGAGCAATACTATTCTTCACCCTTACTAGAGATGCTATAAAGAACATTGGCTAATTTAAAGTTTGAATAGTTCTGAAGACCGGCTAGGCAGGGAAGATACAGGCTCTCACTCTAGAGTTTCCTTGACTTTTTTCACCTCGGGGCTAACATCTCATATCAGAACCTAAAACAATAAACCAAGTTGGGTGCTTTAGCCTGTCATTCTAAAGTCCTCTAACTCTACACCCTTTAAAGATTATTTCTCTATTTATGTGCACTAAATCATATGAATTATATTCTCATTCATACAACCTTATGTGATTCTTTCCAATTGTTGACTAAGACAATACCAGCTCAGTTCTTGCATGTTCCCACAAAAAAATTTAGATCAAGATAGGCCAAATCAAAAAGTAAATGAAGTACATGGAATTAAATCATTTCAACTTCTTCCAAAATTAAAGATTAATACTCTCTACAACTTCCATCCAACACTTTAATTACTTATCATTTTAAGGAGAAAGATAAAGAAAACTATTCAGAATCTATGGAGAAAATAAAACCACACTTTAGTTTAAAAGTCGAAATTATTATCAAACCAACAAGAAGTCTCGATTAAAACAAAAAGTAGTTTAAAAACAAAGATAAAAAACTTATCTCAAACACTCCACCAAACTCTTGAAGTTTCTTTAAATCTCTTCTCTCTTGCAACACTCTTAACTCTCACAATAAAATTAAAAATAAAAAGAAAAAAATAAATTTGTGGTGCCTGAAAAATCTCTCCAAAAGTTTCTCTACGAACTATTTCAAGAACTTCTCAGGACTCCCCTCATTTTTCTCTCAACTTCCTTCTTTAATAACTTTCCAAGTGGTGTCTTGGTATCTCTTCAAAATGTGTTCCGGTAATTTTTCTAAGGGATGCCTCCTTTCACCATTCTTTTAACCATATTTTTGTTTCTAGTGGTCATAACCACCATCTTTAACCAATAGGTGTCTCAAATGTCCCTTTAAAATTTGGAAAAATGAATTAACCTGTCAAATAACTACCTCTGGTGCTTAAGCGCGGGGCCTCTGGCGCTTAGGTGCGGCCTTCTCTGTTTCACCGGTGCTTAGGCGCCAAAACACTTTTGCACCATTTTTGCTCTAAATTTGATCCTTTTTTCACTCTTTTTAGTATTTTTCACCTTTTTACTTGTACTTGAAAGGAGAATACACAAATATGTTCCATTAAAGTGTAATATCTCAAAAATATGTATAAAAATGTGTATAATAGCACCATGTATTTTAGGTGTATCAAAATCCGCCAAACTTAAAATATTACTTGTCTTCAGGTGACACTTCAATCTATAAAAACTAAATAAGTATGTTATGTATATGAGTTTCTTTAGGAGTTACTAAAATTTAAATTTAGAAATATAGTAGTCAAATTTAGAAATAAATATTTAGTAAATGAGACCAACTTAAAGTTTAGAAATTTTTAATGTTAAGAAATATGGAATTATTAGTTCCTATCTATTTCCAAAATATTGTAGATTTTCCATATATAGAATTTATTCCTTTTATTTTCTCCACTTAAGAAAATTATTAAGAATAATTTTACTTACTATATTATATCCTTAAACTTAAGAGTTTCCTATGTCTTTTACTTTAAAAAGATCAAATGTGCAACCAATTTTTTATTAGGCACATCTCCTCTAGCTTCTCCCTTATTCTTTTTTTTTTATCTTTTTCTTTTTCTTTATCTTTTTATTTTTTTTTCTTTTTTACGATAAGGATTACTATATCTGGATAAGCCTTTAATAGCTTTGAGTTCCACTTCTCCTTTCCTAAAGTAAAATCCTAATATAAATCTTTTACTTATAAATAGAATAATAGTTTTGAAAATTATTTTTAATAAAAGAAATTTAAGTATTAAAAATAAAAGTATAAATTTCTAAATTTTTCAAAAATAAAATTTTTCTTACTAAAAATAGTTACACTATATTTAACATTTTTACACTAAAAATTTTTAACTGAAAGTTTTTCTTCATTACTATGAATTTTAACTAAATTTTCTTACTCATTTTTATAATTAAATTTTATTTCCCTAATATAACTTCATATACATGATCATTTTTATTTTCAAATAAAATTCACTTGTAGCACATTTGAGAAAAAATAAAATTCAAGTTTTGAAAATATTTTTCATTCTCCCCTCCCCTAAACTTAAATTTATAACAAGATTAAATAGTTTAGTAGCAGATACATATAAGCAGGAAGAAAAATTGAAATAACTTGCTTACAAGAATTTTTTACCCTAATTATATAAGTATAAACCTAAAAACTGCAGTAAAATTAATTTTTGATCAATTTTCTATCATTTTAATTTTATTTTAACGTGTAGAGATTCATTAGACTTCTAATTACCGGGTACAAACGTAAAAAAAACAAACACACTAACTTTGATTTCACAGTCTAAAAATAAAAACAAATACACTAACAAGATAAAAGAAAAATACGAGGTAGCAATTTTATGAAATTAAAGTTTAAAATTAAAGCTAGCAAGATTTTCAACTTTTGAAAAGACATCGAAATAAGTTCAATCCTAACTAACTAAACACATTACTCAACACATAACAACAATTACTACCCTAGAATTTAAAATAAAATACTAACAAAGCCCAAACATCACAATAACAATTAAACAAAAAAATTCAACACATCACCTAGTCCAAACAAGTACATAAAATCAATTGTATCAAGTTCACACCTCGTAGTCTATGACATATTACAAATATAAAAATAACTTAGCCCTCATCCTCATCATCTGAATTACTACTCTTCTAGACATCTGTAGGCACATAATCAGAGTATCTTGGATATGGAGGAAAGTCCACTCCTTTGTTACCCTTAATGAGGCTTTCCAAAGATGAGTGAAATTTCTCCTCATAATCACTGTGCCTTCTAGCATACCCATCAATATGTTCTACAAAATGTTCTAGATTTTGAACCTTATATGTGGTATAATTAATATTATCCATCATCCTCTACAATAAAGTGATCCTGAGTTTTAGTAGACTCACCTCTAAAAGTAGATAGTTGCGAGGTAGATGATCTCGATGTAGAAGTAGCATAGGTAGATGCAGCAGACATCAACATTCCATAACTTCTCAAAAATCCTCTTCTCCAACAAAAAATAGAGTGCTCAGAATACGATTTTACATTTACACTTGTAATTGTCTTTAGAGGTAGCAGCAATTCTTCCCAGCCATCATGACTCACACCAGCCTACTCACCCAAAAAAAGATCAAGGATGCAAATCCTAGACCTGCAATAGTACCGGCAGTGGCAGAACTGATGATAGTCTGATAAATCAAAGCTTCAATGTTGATAAGCTTTCCTTCCTGAATACAATAATTCAATGTTGCTCTCTCCCTCGTAACTTCACTAAGATGATTCGTTGGTAACAAAACGAGCTGAAATAAAGTAGTGTCACGCCTTTGATGGTGCACTTAACTTTGAACTGGAAAAGTTGACTCTGTCATTTGTAATTTTCTAGATTCCCCTTCCAACAGTCAAATATGAAATAATCTCATCCAGTTTCGTCTCAGTCGAACTATAGTTTGCATAAAAACATAAAGTATCAGGCGATAAACGGTTGAACATATTAATTACCTCCAGTGAAAAAGGTACCAATTTGCCTCTAACCATGGCTCGATCATCTTCCACCTCAGGAAGGTTTGCATAAAACTCTCGTACTACAGATTTCATAGCCACACAAAAAAACAACAGAATCGTTCCCATTATCGGCAAACGATCCAATCTTCCACGGATCCAGCTGGATTTTTAAAACACCTCTCAGGAATCAATCTTCGTGACAGTATAGCGTCACTATATCTGTTCTGAGCTTTTGAACTCACAAACTTGCTTGAATCAAAGTGGGACTTTTCCTTACTCCTCTTCATTCTTGGGGTCATTCTACAAATTTCACAAAATTCCACAATAACTTCAAAAATCAAGTCTAATATACTAAACATAACTCTTATAAACATAAAATATACTTTCTATGCAATTTCTATAGATTTTTCTTCACTTTTCACCATGAATAGTGATTTTGGGTTTTTCCAAATGTACTCAAAATACATGGTGAAAATCCAAAATTTCTACATAAAAGTGAAGCTCTTACCGTAAGAAATCCAAATCTAGCAAATTTGACTCTAATCCTTCAAGAAATCTCCAAGAAAAGGTTTGCCCTAACTACAAAATTGTGAATTTGAGAGAAAGAAGATGACGACAGGAGTAAAAATGGCAATCTTTAAATGACTATTTTCCTCTCTCATAACTCTCCACTTTCTCAAAATTCTCCAATAAAACTAATTCTATTTGAGAATAAAATAACCCAAACAAACACATATATTCATTTACGAGCTATTACAAGCGACATTTAACACATAATTCTTATTCTAAAGAGTCTCGAATGAGAAAATTTTCCTAAATACAAACATTAAACAAAAATACTCAATTAAACACATAAAAGACATTATCAAATAAAAACAAGATTTAACACTAACACATAAAAACAATGACTCCTAACAAACAAACTCTAACACTGAACTTAATTCCATTCTTGATTTGTTAGAACAAATTCTTGTCTTTCATTAGTCTCTCCTTGGGCATTCGGAATATAGAGTTGATAAAACGGACAATGGTGACGAGCACTAATACAATCTTCTTCAATCCATTTTTGCTTAAGATACATCGCCTCATTCGTTTCTTTTATATAACTAGTTTGGCTAAATTACATTTTTAATTGTCATCTAATTTGCTCTAGATGTGCATTAGCTTCATTTACCTTTGTCTCAAGTAAAGCCACGCTGCTCTCAATTTTGTTGATCTTTTCTGTTATTCCTTCAATAGTAACGGCTAAGAAACCATTATACATCTCTTGTGTACTTTGACTAATGAATTTCTTCCTCATGGCCTCTTCCTTTTTCTTCAAATCCATCTCCCATGAAGACATTTTCTTAAAATCTCTCTTTCTCTTAGACTTTTAGGTCTAAAAATGATTGAGGGGTGAAATTCCATCACAAAACCCTTTTATTTATAGGCCTAGATACTTCAAATAGCTTATAGGCACGTCCTAAAACTGCCATGGAATGTTTAAGTTAACCAATTGGCGGTTAAAGCTTCTAGAAATTGAATTTTGCACATGGTTTTTAACGTCCGCTCTTAAGCGCCGAATATTGGCGCTTAAGCATCAATGATCAATTTTGTACCAGTCAACTTAACGTCCAAATACTTATTCTAGCATGTATAGATCACTAAATAAAAAGTTAAAATCAATACTAACACATAATAGTCTCAATAATACTACCCTAAATTTTCTTAATCACACACAAACAACATTGAAAAGAAAAGTGCACTGATAACTATGGGTTGCCTCCCACAAAGCCCTTGGTTTTACGTCGTCAGCCCGATATAACTAGTGCTTATTCTGATTGACCCAACATCACTCGATCATTAAATCTATCTTGATCCCCTATAAAATAAGGTTTTAGTCTATGACCATTCACTTTAAAATACTTTCTCAGTTTTAGGATCTTTGTTATCCATAGCTTCATAAGGATAAAATTTCATCACAACAAAAGGGCCCATCCACGTGAACTTAAGTTTGCATGGAAATAATCTTAACCTTGTATTATAAAGCAAAACTTGTTGCTCTGGCTGAAAATTTTTAGTAAGAATCCTTCGATCATGCCACATATTCATAATTTCTTTGTAAATCTTAGCACTCTCATAAAACTTATTCCTTATCTCTTTAAGCTCATTTAATTATAATAATCTTTTCTCACCAGCATTTTTCAATTTATAATTGAACTCTTTAATCACCCAATATGCTTTATGCTCAAGTTCAACTAGTAAATGATAAGCTTTCCCAAATATTAGCATATATAGGGACATTCTTATAGGACTTTTGTATGAAGTTCTATAAGCCCACAAAGCATAGTTAAGTTTGAATAACTAATCCGTTTTTGTTAGATTCATGATATAACAAAAATATATGCATTTTTAGACCCATCTTTTCTACTCAGTTTTTGTGATATTACACTTTAATGGAAGATATTTTTCATGTTTTCTTGCAGGTTGTTGATTTTTAAGACTTTGAGAAAAAAGCAAAAAGGATGAAATTTGGAGACAAATGGAGAATATTAAAACTTGTTCGGCATTGACGACGCCATTTGATAGAAAGCAGCGAAATAAATAGAAGACCACCGGCACCAAGGGAGACAACATGGACGTCGATGATGTCAGTGTCGGTGCAGACCTTGTTTCTAGAAGATTCGACGAATTTGGATGCTTTTTGAAGAGTTTTTGGATGCAACTATTGGAGAACTAACTCTAGGCTTTATTTGGGGCCAAAGTTGATTAGAAAAGTGACTCTTCCTGACTTCTCATCGCCCAAAAACACAATCTTTTATGCACCACACACTCTTCCTTTTCATTCCAATATCATTTAGAGTCCATTACTCTTATAATTTAGAGTTTTTGTGGTTAGATTAAGTGTGAATTCTTCTCTTAGAGTTGTTGGAGAAGGAGAAAAGTGGGAGATTTCTTCTTCCTGCATTTTTTAGGAGCGGCTACAAGGGATTTCCTTTGAGAAAGAGTTTCACATAAATGTTGTTAGTTTAATAGTGTTGTATGAACTTTCTTTTATATATGCAATTTGTGTTTTGTTTTGTCTTTCTCATGAAGTCTAAGTAGTTTCCTTTATCTTTCTCTATACTCTGAGATATGGTGAAATGAAGATATAATATGGATGTGCCAATGTTAACATATAAAATAAAATGTGACAATTTTTCAACTCCAAACTTAATTTACTTTTCAATCTGGTCAATTGAATTGTTAAAATTTGTTGTGAAACATATGATCTGGGAAATGGAGTATGATTTCTATAACAAAGTAAGGATCACATTTGATTTCATGAAGGAAAATTTTGTTCATGGAATTAAGTGCAAATAAATAGGGAAACATACATTATTGAGTGTAGAATTGGAGGATTTAGAGTAACAGAGTAAAAATTCTCAATTTGGTCTTAGTGTTTAAGAACTAAAGTGAGAGTTAGCCTTTTTGGCATGTCGACTATTTGGCACTATTTTTATGGGCAACTCCCCATAAAAATTCTACAATACTGTATCATGATAAAAAATTAAAACTGCTCCTATTTGGCATGTCGACGCTATTTTTGGTGTTGAGTGGGGTTTGTGGGGAGTTGCCCGTAAGAAGCTGTCGGTCACCGGAATCGAAATCCCGTTGCCCGCTTCGGAAGGACGTTGAAGTATGAAATTAAACGGACCGCATGTTTTTCATAATTTAAAACGAAAGAGCATTGTATCTCAAATCCTGTATCTATCCTGAAGGATAAACACAAGACTTGAGGATGAGGCTCGATCAAATAAACTAAGGAAATTATGACGTCCGTCTGGCCTGCGAAACCGTTTGTATTTGCCGACAAGTTCCCTTATTTAATATAAAGGATTAAATAAGATTTATATTAAGTTGGGTTCAGTTAGCTTCCTATAAGGGCAAGCCCCTATAGTTAATTACATCTTGAATGACCAAGGTCATCTAAAAAGATTCTCAATAAATCAAGAAATATTATCTTCAAGGAGTTTTAAATGATAGGACTTTTCAATGAGATCAGACGAGTGGCGTGAAAGGGAATTGATTCAAATTTGGAACATTTTATTGTAGAATCCAAAGATGGAAGGACTAGAGGATGTCATGGATCCAGAGGCAAACCTTGGTGACTTCCCAAGCTATCCTAAAGTTTGGCTTCAATTTTGAGGAGAAATATTTAGGTGTTTCATCCTGCCAATTTTATTAGTTAGGGCTTACATTCATGTTAAATGATCACACAAATAGCCTAGAAGATGTGAGGATTTAGATCGTGACAAACGACAATCTTGGAATCCTAAGATAAGTTAGGGCTTATATTGTATAACAAGGTTATACAAAGGCCTAAAGATAAGGTGAGGATTTACGTTGCATAAGCAAGCAACCTCGAAGTCCTATGGCTTTGTTGTTTTAGTCTAAGGAAGGAAGATTGGTTTAGCTGGAGAAGATAGGTTTTGATGTTGAAGGTGGTCATGCTGTCCACCATGCTAGCTCCAAGTTCCTCACCGTGACGAGTTTGAGTTTTCTAGTGTGTCCAAGTTATAATATCAAATTAAGTGGCCCTATGGTTAAAGTTATTTAAATTTTATGAGGGCATATTAAATTTGATTAGAGCGACACCGGATAGGATCCTACGGTTCCTTCTTTCTGGTACCACTATTTTTTACTGGATTCACTTAGTCCAAAAGAACTTACTAAGCTCAACTTAATGAGTTCCATAATTTCATTTAGCACGTACGAAGCCTCGTTAGCAACCGCAGGTTACCTCCTCCGAGGAATTCCTGATCATCCGATAGAGACGTCTTGATTTAGTTGAAGTTGTAGTTTTGTGTGATGTTTTTTATTAAATTTTGAGTTCTTTATATTTTGAATGTTGTGGGGGTAAATTTTGTTTTGGTTTCGGTTTTAGTTTTGGTTAACATGCAAGTTTATGTTGTTTTCGTACATGCAAATAAAAAAAGAAACAGCGTAAGCATAAAGCATGTAAGGAAAAGGGCACAAGAAACACAGTGCTATAAACCGTAAAAGCGTACCTGGCGAGTCTTCTCGTTCCACCACCTGAAACTCAAAAATGCATGTGAGGGCATTTATGAAGAGTAGGAAAAGTAAAGTTCTGTTGGTTTTCCTAACCCTATGTCATATTTTGGTGAGTCCTTGTCGGCACTATTTTTAGTATGGGGTTTGCCCGTAAGAAGCTGTCGGTCATCGGAATTGAAATCTCGTTGCCCATTTCGGAAGGATGTTAAAAAATTTTAGTTTTGAAAAAGATGAAGTCAAACTGACCCCATAATTTTCATAGTTTAAATTAAAGAGCGCTTTACCTCAAATCATGTATCTATCCCGAAGGATGAACATAAGAATTGAGGGTGAGGCTTGATCAAATAAACTAGAGAAAGTTATGACATCCGTTTGATCTACGAAAATAATGTATAGGCCGACAAATTCCCCTATTTAATATAAGGAATAAAATAGGGTTTATATTATGCTGGGTTCGGGAAAAGCTTCCTATAAGGGCAAGCCCTTATAGTTAATAACATCTTAGGTAACAGAAGTTACTTAAGAACACTCTCAATAGAATCAAGAAAAATTACATTCAAGGAGTTCAAATGGTAAGGATATTTCAAGGATATTGGATGGAGAAATATAAAAGGGATTGGTTCAAATTTGGAACATTTTATTTTGGAGTCCAAAGGAGGAGATACTAGAGGATGTCACAGATTCGAAGGAAAACTTCGATGACTTCCAAGCTATCCTATTATTTGGCTTCAATTTAGGAGAAATTATTGAGATATTTCATCCTTCAATTTTTATTAGGATTTACATTTGTGTGAAGCAATAAACACAAATAACCTTGAAGATGTGAGGATTTAAGTCATGACAAACGACTACCTCGGAATCCTAAGGCATGTTTAGAGCTTATATTGTACAATATGGTTGTACAAAAAGGCCTAAAAGATATGTTTGAGGATTTATGTTGCATTTAGCAAACAACCTCGAATTCCTATGGCTTTGTTGTTTAAAGCTAAGGAAGGGATGTATTAGTGTAGATCCTCTTGCTGTTTAAGATGACCAGGCTGCACACCATGTAAGCTCCAAGCTCCTCGTTGTAGCAGAGTTCAAGTTTTCTAGGTCATTTGGTTATAATGTCAAATCAGGTGACCCTATGGTTAAAGTTCTTTAAATTTTATTATGGGCATATTAAAGTTGATTAAAACGACACCGGTCAAGATCCCACGGTTCCATCGTCCCGGCACCACTATTTTCTATTGGAATCAATTAGTCCAAATGAACTTACTAAACTCAACTTAATGAGTTCCATAATTTCATTTAGACCGTGG